>JAAWWB010001652.1:0-50006 GCA_018804465.1 Populus tomentosa
GTGGCCGTGCTGATGGGTATGTAACCCTTCTCTTGCATCTATTTCTTGTAGTTGTTAAATACAGCTAGAGGAAGATAATACAAGTTGACCTTTTCAGTTCCTTGGAAGTGTTCTTTTCCTCTAAAAATCTCTCACATGATTTTTTTGTTTGGTGGCAGGTATATCTTGAAGGGCAAAGAGTTGGAGTTCTACTTGAAGAAGATACAGAGGAAGAAGGGCAAGGGAGCTGGTGCATAAAATTTTGTTTCCCAAACTTGTAATTTCCGAGTAGGCTTCTTCAACCTTCACCTTATATTTTCCCTTCTTTTGGATGTTGAACTGATGGTGAGATGAGAAATTGAACTTTGAAAACTTATAAAATTGTCGAGTTGTCAATTAGAATCATAGTAATACTCGTGTTTTGATTTTGACTCAATATTACTAATCGTTCTTGTCCAGTAATGATCATGTTGTGTTTTGATTTTGACTCGATGAATTAATAAAATTATTTCCGGTTTAGGCGGTGGTCCCGTTAATAATTTGAGTTCTCTTCCTAGTCGTTGCTATGTTGCCTGTCTTGGAAAATTCTTATTGTTCATGTCACTATGAATTTACTAAACGCTAAATTGTTGAAAAAAATTATACTGGAGGCCTGTTTTTTAAAGTATTTTTTTATTAGAAAATGTATCAAAATAATATATATTTTTTAAAAAAATTATTTTTAATATCGACACATCAAAATAATTTAAAAATATTAAAAAATATATTAATTTAAAATAAATAAATAAATATTAATTTTTTTCAAACAAGGTATAAGTACAATTTTGAAACTCAAACTGAAATTGAGCTGTTTAAGGTTATTTTATTTATGGGATAAAATGTTCAAACTGCAAATGATTTTTGAGTCTTTATGGTGTTGGGTTTCATCCAATTTCAATTATGTGGTGGTCCTGGTGGAAAGATTATTTAACTTTATCCTTTTATTTCCAATCTAAATTGGAGTGGTCCAATTATGTTACTAATCACATATTTAACTATGATATAATGTTTTCATAGTTTTTTTTTGTTATTTTAATCAAATTCAACTAAATAATAAGAATAAACATAAGATAACTAAATAGAATATATATATATATATATATATATATATATATATATATATATGATAAGGGATATATTTTTATTTGTCCTTTTAGTTTTCTACACAATTGAAGGAATTTTCTAACCCCTTTTCTTGTATCGAACTATAATGATTTTTAATACTATTAATCAAAGATTTTTATGTTTTACTATTCACATATTTAGCTATGATATAATGTTTTCATAGTTTTTTTTTCTATTTTAATATAATCAAATTCAACTAAATAATAAGAATAAACATAAAATAACTAAATAGAAAAAATATATATTATAAGGGATATATTTTTATTTGTCTTTTTAGTTTTCTATACAATCAAAGGAATTTTCCAACTTTCTTTCTTGTATCGAACTGATAATGATTTTGAATATCATTAATCAAAGATTTTTATTTTTTTATTTTTATTATTATTTTTTAAAGTTTATCATACCCTGCTTTTCGTTTTTATATGTATAAATTCAGATTTTTTGAAAAATAATAACAAAAAAGAAAGAATTTATTTTTTGAGGAAATAAAACTTTTTCAAAGAACTTCTATTTTTTTTTGAGTTACTAAAATAAATAAAATAATAAAGAGTAAGGTTTCGATTAGTATGGAAAAATTGGCAAAAATACTTTTTGATGTAAAGAGTGTAAACACTAAACACTTTTTGTTCTTAGAAATCTTAAAAGAAATGCTCCATAAAAACACCAAATCATTGCATTGATAATAATTAGCCTAACTTTGATGAAAGCTTAATCAACATGGATGAAGAGGATTGGGAAAATTGTCATGTAAAAGAATTTGTTAGGCTATTTAAACGGTCTAAACATATATTGAATCCCATTAAAGAGGATTTAAAATTAGTGAATATAGGCACTGAGTAGAATTAAGAAAATTGAAGATAGAGATTTTGATGTAAAAAATTAGAGAAATGTTTGATAGCCTTGTTAAATGATTATGCAAATATGTTTGCATGGTCATATGCTTACATGCTAGATTTAGACATAGAAATTGTAGTATATAAACTGTCTCTAATAAATGAATGTAAGCCAATCAAACAAAATATAAAAAGGATGAGGTATGATATACTAGTTAATGTTAAAAATGAAGTGCAAAAACAATGGGATGCTAGGTTTGTTTGTTTGTTTTTTAAAGTGGTCAAATACCTCTAATGGGTATCAAACATCATAGAGGTCCCTAAATAAGATATTAAGATTAGGATGTGTAGACTTTAGAGATATGAATAAACCTAGCTGAACAGATGATTTTCATTAGCCCTATATAAATGTCTTTGTTGATAATGTTGCCAAGGCTCCACTCATTCCATTATAAATGAATTTAGGTATAATCAAATTAAGATGGATGAAGAGAAAAAATACTATATTTGTTACCTATTGAAGAACTTTGTGTTACAAAGTCATGCCATTTGGATTAATAAACACCGAAGTGACCTACAACGAGCAATGATGATATTTTTTTTTATGATATGATGCGCAAAGAGATCAAAATTTCTATGGATAATATGATTGCTAACTTTAAAAAGGGAGACGATCATGTTCAAACTTTGAGGAAGTTATTCAAAAGATTGAGGAAATATTAATTAAAGTTGAATCCTATATATTGCATATTTGGGGTAAAGTCTAGAAATATGCTAGGATTTATTGTGAGCAATAAAGGAATTGAAATATACCCTAACAAAATTAAAGCTATACAAGCCATGCTTGCTTCTAAGACCAAAAAATAAAATAAAAATGAGAAGCTTTATAGGGTATCTAAATTATATAACTCATTTCATCTCTCAACTGATAACTACATGTGAACCAATCTTTTGGTTACTTTTTAAAATAAAAATCCTAAAATATAGGATGAAGACTACTAAGAAGCCTTTGACAAGATTAAGAAGTATTTGTAAAAATCACCTTTTTTGGTACCACCCATACTTAGAAAACCTTCATACTGTATTTGACCATGACTGAAGTGGCTATGAGTTGTATATTAGGCCAACATGATAATTTTGAAAGAAAAGAGCAAGCCATTTACTACTTTAATAAAAAAATCACTAATTATAAGTTTTAGTGAAGTTAGCTAGATAAGCTATGTTGTTGACTGGTATGGAACGCTAAACAACTTCAATAATACATATTGCATTATACAACTTGGTTGATCCAAAAATTAGATCCTCTTAAACAAGCATCTTTAAAAAGTCATACATGAAAAAAGACATCAACTATTTGATCCTGTCAGGACACCTACTTAATAATAATAATAATAATAATAATAATAATAAAAGCAAGGTATTAGGCCTGACTCCTTTGTTTTATTTTTCTTGGTTTTTTCTGCCCCTTGGAAAAAAAAAAAACCTAGACAAATTCACTTACTTTTTAGTTTTGACATAATTCTTAAATACTATTATAATTTTTTATTTGAATTTTAATATTTTTTTCAATTACTATGTATCCAATATGAAAATAATAATACTAATAATAAATTATTTATGAAAAATCAATTCAAATCATTTTTTATTCTTAGAACTTTTAAATAAATTTTGAATATGATTTTATCGTATTTATAATTTTTTTTTAGCTTTCAATCACACAAAACATGGACATAATATTTTAGTAGTTTTTGTTAGCTTGCTTTAATAATAATAATAATAATTTTTTTTAAACGATGATTCTAGTTAAAAAAAAAAATATTGTTCGTCAAGACAAATAAAAGATGCATTAATAAGATAAATTATCTTAATAGAAAAAAAATTCAAAATAAATATATTTTCACATTTAATAACAATATTAAAAAATCCCCTCAGAAGCTTGTATGTTTTCTGCCCCCCCACTTCGGTGAGTGCACACAGCATGGAGTAGATATAAATGGTGCGCGACAGGCAAATCAGAAAAGCAACCAAATCAAGCACGGAATAAGAATCACGAACACTACCACTACTATAAATTCTGTATGACTAGGCGCCATCGTGACCGCATACCGGTCCTCTTCTCATTCTTCGCACGAGGAGGCATACTTGTTATCACAAACATATGCTTCTCGACAGGCAAACGCCATCCACACTTGTGATGCTTCTATTATCCCCTTTTTTAATGGCAGTACTCCACCAATCTATCCTAGTCTACTTTCTCATCATCAACAAATTTTTAATTTGATAGCGCAAATGGATCCCTAATTTTAGAGAAAACACAGGGATTGAACATTCATTTAAGCTCTAGATTCAATCTCTAAGCTTTAATTTTTTTAAATCAATAAAATTACATTTTATTTTGTTAAGCCGAGTATTAATCGAACGAATCAACATTTCCTCGACATTGCAAGATTCCCTTACGCATGCATAAAAAACAAATCACAACCAAATAAAAAGAACAAAAAAACGAGGATACCTCTTAGTTTTCGCATGCAGGTCCATAGTGAAACTTCACAAGGCAACTTTGATACCTCTTAGTTTTCTATTTTATAATTTAACAATGGATAATTACAGAAAATCTCATCTGAAAATCACTTTCTTTCTGTACTTTTATAAATTACATTTTCTATCGAGTCAAACAAAATATTATAAATGATGAAAGGTTAAAGATGTAAATTATTATTGAATACAAAGTAATTTATGAAAGTATAGAAAGAAAAATGAAATTCATATCAAACTACATGAGGTTTTTTATAATTATTCCATTTAACAAAAACATATATGTTCGTGCACTTAATTGACAAGTTAAACGACTGGACAGAGCAAAATAAGAAAAAAAAATAATACACAAATTAATTATGTGGTTATCCTTAAATAAGAGGGAGGGAACAGAAACTGCTGGTATCATACAGTAGTAGTTCATTTAAAGACCAACATGTAGTTGTGTCGTACGTGTGAGCAATCATGAGCTAATCTCCTAAAATAAACGAGCCCGGCTTGTAAGTCTATTTCCTAATACAAAATATCATTAACAAGAATAATTATCACCAGTGTCAGGATGACGTACCATATCCAAAGAACACAAGACAGCCACCTCGTACGGACTAAGAAGTTGAACTATGGCCATCCATCAAACTTTGGGGGCTGGCAATAGAAAGACCAGCATCTACGTTGTCTGTCCTGTACCACTGCTTAAGGTGCTCCTGAGATGACCACATACCGCAAGAAACTCACACAGTACAATCTTGGCATATGGTATCTTCAATCAGCCACAGAGTACAATGTTGTGGAGGAAGAGTTGAAAGCAAAAATTAATATCAGCAAGAGAGGATGTGGCATTAAAAGGCAGACTCCTGAAGATCAATAAAGTTTCGCATCACTTCTTTCCCATTCCCTGCTGCCATGAGTATCGATCAATTTCACACGTATCCAAAAGAATTTCAACATCCAAGACTTTTCATTATCCTGCTAAACCTGTCTATGACAACTGATGGATGCGCATATGATCCATCAAGATTGATGGCATGATACTCTAACCCTTTCCACTCAGCAATCAATCGAAAATGTGGCCGTCTAAAGTAGCTACTAATAATCTCCAGAATTATTGTTTTTGGTGTTGCAGATACTATGTGAGTGAGACCTGCGCCATGAGCACCAATGATAACAGACGCGTCTTGAACAGCTCGGACTTGCTCCTTCATAGACATATGTGCAAACAATCCATTGACAAGATTCACTTTGCACTCCAAATGATTAGATACCCAGGTCTGCAATGAATCAAAAACTTCTTGTTCATTGCTAAGCCTTGATTCAACTTTACCAACATGGCGTGGATGGGCTAAATAATCTTCGCGTCTGACAAAGAGGACATTATGCCCAGAAAATGGCTTTTCAGCTCTGTGTCTACTGACAGGGAAGTCAAAAGCTGCCCTGATCATTTCTCCAAACTCAGACAATCGAGCAGTTTTTTGGTCATCAGGGTTTTGCCAAAGATCATGCGCTGATGCTCCCTGACAATTTATTTTTTCAGTCAGTCCCTTGAAGAGTGCAGTCTCATATCCCAAAGGGACAAGAATAGCATGCCGGAGACAAACTGAGCCACTAAAGTCCTTAGCATATCTAAGGCTTGAAAACAACGCTTTCCAAGTTCCTTCCAAGGGTGTCTGAAATTTGTCATCATCAGCAGGTCAGGTAACATAAGCATGTATCAGTATTCTACGCAAATTAGATCAAGAACAGCAGAACAAATTTGTAAGGGTGGTGAGCTCATAAAAGTAATTTATACACGACCTTCATTGGGTCAGTTAGGTGAAACTTTTCCACCATCCAACCCTGTCATGTTTCCCAACTATGCAGAACAGTAGCAGAACAAAAACAATGTCCAAAGTGACAGAACATTACAAGTTTTGTTCAAATAAGGAGAAATTATTGCTTGTAGTTGATTATGTTTCACTAGCAAGAAAGACAACATGATGACCAGCTCATCAAGAAGATTGAAAAGACTTGCCATGGGGCACTTGAAAATTTTCAATGGAGAAACACAAAGCAGAGGATGGCTAGTGCAAGGGAAAAAAAAAACTCTTGGCAGGTTGAGTATCCCCTGCTGAAATCATGATTATTGATCACTCATTCAAAAGAATTGGATCCACTAAATGCATGTTTGGAATGGAATAATGAACTTATTTTTAGAATGAAATGGCAAAACCACAGGGTTTGTTTGGAAAGGGGGGTGTTGAGGAAATCTGGATATTGGGGTGAGTGGGCAGCTTATGATATAAATGGCAGTGTAAATTCAAATAAAGGCTAGTGTTGTTCAAGCATGCTTTGAAAATCAACCTTCTCATGCTGAATTCAATCTTTCCAAGAACAAAAGCAATTGGATACTGACTTCTCAGAGTTCTACTAGCTAAGCATTTCATAAATTTATGAAAGATGATTAAACGCTTCCACACCATCAAAGACATGCCATGTAAGCCTGAGGAAGAAGAGTTGATATTATTTGATTACTGATTAGAACATTTCAAGCTAATAGAGAAGTACTCCACTGCAATTCATCTCTAAACCTAGAATTCTATCTCTCTCTTCCAGCCCTCCCTTCCACTGATCTATAAAATTCAATACTAGACAACCCGGACAAACCAATTTAAGCATAAAATTAATTAAAGTCTCTCATATGCAATAATCTTAAAGAGCCAAGAAATCATGAAAGTAAAACAGAGAGCACAACATACTCTGGAGTGACCATCCACAAAAATCAAGTGAGGTCGATAAGGCAAGTCGGTGACTCTCGAAGCAACATATGCACTGTACCAATCTGTGATAGTATGAAAAAGATTTGCATACTCAAATCTGGTGACCAAAAGGGTTGGCTCCTCAATCCACTGCAAGCAGATAGATCCATTACCATCAATAATAGACAAGCATACCCCATAATTTAATCTACATAAACTTATTATCACCTCTATTTAGTAACAATTTGTCTTCCTCTTATGAAATATTTCATTAAATTCCCTTCCACTCCTGTCAGTCTATAAGCGAAATTAATTATCAAAATAGATAATTTATTACTTAATCAATTAACATTCGAATCCGGTTCCACCACATCACTTGCCCTAAAAAAATTTAAAAAGAAGAAGAAGAAGAAGATTATTTACCAGATCGCAATGAAACTCCTTGCTGCTATTATCCACAACCCGAATCGATCGGATCAACCCACGCATGGTGTGTCGCATTACATCCCCATCAGGAACAAACGCATCTAAGAAACCTTCATCAACAAGCCATTTAGATCTCGCTGTCGATCCAAGAATCTCAAACGCACCGTTTTCGAAATCCGGCAACTCCTCCTCCTCACTTCTACCAATTACCTCCTCGATCCTCTCACCTCCTCTCGACATTTTAATCCTCTCCGGAACCATCCGTACACTCCCTCCCTCGCATATCGAGCTCCTTAATGTCTCGCTGTACAAACACCTGAACCATCCGCCGCTCGAAAGTACGTCGATGCGGCGGCTAAAGCCGTTTCCAAAGTAAGCTTCGCATGAACGGACGGTGACTTTGTTAGGGTTTTGAGTCCATGGAAGGTAAGAAGGAAGTATTGGCCAGGCTTTTAGATTGAAATTGTTACTGCTACCGTTACTGTTGCTTTCCGTCTGGGAACGGTTGTTTGACGTTAGAGGAGAGTGGTATTCCTCTTGTTTGTTGTTAGAATTGTGGTGGTGAGAGGAGAAGTAGAGGCAAAGAGAGAGGGAGTTGAGGGCGAAGAGAAAGATAACGATCTTCAACAGCTTTGAATGCGTTTTGTTCATCTCTCTCTCTCTCTCTCTGCCTGGTCTCTGGAGGAGTGTTAGATTTTTTGCTGAATTTTCTCTGTTCCACCAAAATGGAAGTGCAGTTGACGTAACGCACCGTGCACTCCGCCTGACCTACGAGGAGGTTGTGGAAGAGCCCACGAAGGTTGGTTTATTAAATATTAATTACCATGACTTCAGCTTGACTTGAGTTTTAAAGCTGGCTGAACCAATGAAGAGATGACATGTGATGCGATTGGCAAAATGTAGGAGTGTTTTGTAAGTAACAAATGTTTTTCTGAAAAAGCAGAACAGTTACAAGAATAACTAGAAAAATAATACATTTATTTAAGTCATTTTATTTCCAAAATTGTATTCGTAACTATTAAGTTAAGATATCATATGAAAACTTAAATTTAATACAACTAATCTACTAATTAATCCTATTAAAATTAAATTCACTTCAAGTAACTAATTATTTTTATTTATAATTATCATAATCATTAAGTTACATAATAAATTAAATATTAAAACATAAATGAACTAGAATCTAAATGAATAGACACACACATATGCATGTGTGTGTATTTAATGTTTGATTTTTAATTTTGTTTTAATATGTGTCTTAAGAAAACTATGCTAACCTAAAACTCATTTAAGCCTCGAGGAATAGCATCTCATGTCTTAAGACTAAAGTCATTCCCTGCTGTATTCCACCATTTGGAAGCTTTCTGTGAAAATTTTTTAAAAATTTTGGTTTAAATTTTTTGTATATAATTTTAGATTATTTTGATATGATGATGTTATTTAATTTATTTTTAGATGAAAAATATTTTAAAAAACAAGTATTACTATATTTCTAAACATCTCCTCAATCATGCATTTATAAGAAGTATTATAGATATAAAGGACTTTGCTAAAGACTGTTTTAGGAATTTAATCATTTACTCTAACTTATCTCCATGATGTTATGTTGCCTATGAAGCTTATAGTACAATAACTTAGAAGGGTTATACAATGTAAGATAGATAACACAAATTATTCTTATGCTATGCTAGTATAATTAAAGGATTTAGATGAAGCAAGGTTTGATGTATTAGATAACTTGTTAGCTTGTAAAAAAAAAGGTGAAGAGAACATACAAAAAATATGTTAGATAAAAAAAGCTTTTTTAAATATGACCTTGTATGGAAGGTCATATTACCAATAAACCATAAGGATTCAAAATTTGGTTAGTAATCCTTTAACTAGGAAGGTTTATATATTATTTTAAAGTATTTAGAGGAGGTTCATATAATTTAACAAATTAAGATAAGAAATTGCATTGCCAATCAATCAATGGTGGATATATGAAGAGGTATTAGCCTAATATGATGGATGCAATGAAAAATTGAAATTATAAGACAAGTAAAGGATTGACTTGGAAATCTATGTGTGAAATGACCTAAGATTTGTACTATTTATATTTCAAGCCTAATAGTGATGCTATTACATATTTATTACTAAAGGTTTTTTTTTATTATTAATTCTTAATAACAATAAGAATTTGAGTTATTTTTTAAATACAAACAATTAACAAGTTAGATGGTTAGAGAACAAGTTTTATTCAAAAACACAAAAAATTAACAAAAAAGTGAGAACTTTTTTCAAAGATTAACAAACATGTGATGTATGAAAATTTCATATATAAAAGAAAATTATACACATAATTGGTATCAATTAAATATATGAGATTACAAAATTGCATTAAAATAGAGCAAAAATTATTCGATTCAACAAAAATTGTTTAAAATAGCAAAAAAGCTTAAGACAAGCTACTTTTAATCTAGTCTTAAAGTTTTCTCGTAACTTGGAAATATATTGAAGCTCTTTTATAACATTCTTCCTTGATGCTCATTAATGCTTAAGACCAACCCAGGAGGTATCCTTTGAAGTTTTAAGGGAAAATACCTTTTCCATATGGCTTCTAGCTTCTATGTCCATATGACTTGTAAAAATTCTTATCTTTAATATTATTCTTTTAATTTTGGCTAATCTTTCTCTTAAATATAGTTTTTTTGGCTTTATATGACTATAAGATCAATGAGAGTCTCTTCACCAAAAAGATTAGCCAGTGGTGTCATCTTCTCATGATTTTTTTTACAACACCATAAGTTCTTAAGCTTCTTCATAACTTATATGCAACTTTAGTGCAAATGGTATCTTGGCCTAATGATTTTGTGAATCTTTAGGATAGAATGTTGTCCACTAGTTTTTAGAGATGCTATATTTTGGTTTGGTCGCTGAGGATATGCATTCATTGCTTTGAAAACTCTAAAATCTCCTTGACATTCCCTACTAGAGCTTTTTTTTTTTTTTTTATCATCCTCAAAATCTACTTCTATGCTAGACATCTTCCATGCAATTATAGGATCTAAGAAAGCTATCAAGTCATTCAAAGTTTCGTGGCAAGATAAAGGAAAACGATTTTTATTAGGGATGATTGGTATTTGAAACTAAATAAAAGTAAACTTAACTAATAGAAATGAATTACCTTTTGATTTGAATAAAAGGATTCCATAATAGTCTTCTTAGCACTCATAGCCAAGTCTTACTCAATCTCCAACACAGTGGAGAGACTAACATAGCTAAGGGAAACAATTAGTTTTGTAAGAGGATTATAGCAGCATTGGTATAAACTTATAGATAAGAGCATCATCCTTTTCTTTTTCAACAATAATGTGCTATAAAAATTAGTAACAATAGAGTATATCCACTCTTACCTTCACATGATAAGGGGATTATAGCAGCATTAGTATATACTTCTTTAATTTACCTTATGAAAGTTCCATTGATGTTAACTCCTGAGACTTTTTCCTCACTAATTTCATCCATGCTGAAATCACTAGTTAGGGAAGATTTTCCTTTTAGGATCACATCCAAATTGGCATGGCTATAGTTAGTGGCTAATGAACACACTCTCATAGGCTCTTTATAAACAATAAAAAGTAACTATAAGTTTTAGATATCTATTTAAAGATGGCGATGGTGATCTAACTTTAGCTTTTGAAAGAGTAGTTAAAGGAATGCCTTTGGGAACTAGCACCTAAAAAATAAAAGTGACAACGACTAAGTGCAAATGTTAGAGGAGTAAGAAAAAAGGAATTTGTCAATAAAAATACTAACCTTTGGTCTTTTTTTCAACTTATAGATAAGAGCATCATTATCTTCTTTTTTTCAACAATAATGTGCTATAAATAATTGGTAGGTTGAGAGACCTTTATAGAAGGAGCTTTTATATATTATGATGCTAAAAAAATAAGAAAATATATTAGAAGACAAGTTATCCAATAGGGTTTAATGAATAACTAAAGTATAAGGATTTCTTACCAAAAGTTTTTTTTGCTCAATTTCCTAGCTAATCTACTAGCTAAATTTTTGGTAGGCCTTATCTTACTATCTTTTATAAGAGATTCTTCATCGTATAAAATTTTCTTAGCCATCTCTTTTAAAGAAAGGTTTAAGATGATATATATATATATATATATATATATATATATATATATAGCTTTCTTGTACAATAGAAAAAACTTAATTGATTTCCAAATATTAGCATAAAGTCTCTCACACTATAGAATCCAAAATTGTGTTTTGTTAACTATGTTACATTTTTCACTTTCTTTAGAATTTTGAAACCATAAAATTCAATAAAAGTTTCCTTTTATCTTGAAAGGGTGGTCTTCACCTCCCACTTGGCATTCCTCTAATACCATGTATATATGATTTAATATAAAAGATTTTAGGACAATGGTCCTACCATTAGCCGAGGTCACCATTATATTTAACTAGACCTTATTTAATTTATAAGACTAGAAAAAATTAAATATCTATATACCCAAAAGAGAAAAAATGCCACATGTTCTATCTAGAAGGAAAATTTGGTTCCTTTCTTCTCTTTCTTAAAAAAAACACTATATTTAGGAGTACTTACCAATAAATCTTCAATTGACTTGTAATAAATTATATGGATGCATAAAGCTATGTAGCTAACCTTTTGGGTATAGGCTCCTATTAAAGTCAAATCATATAGAAATATAAGCATCCTATACCTAAATACAAAGATGTTATTTGATTAGACTAAAAAATGATAAAGTTATCACATCTCCTTGCTAGGCTTGGTGGTAATCCTATTTAGTTGGATTACATCAAAGATCTATTAGCATTTTCATTCTTTGTCAAAGTGTGGTTTTATTATCTTTATCTATTGAGGTTCACATGATTTTTCTAGAATGGAAGCCTCTCTCTATATATCTAAGACAAACAAGTTATCTTCTTCTTATAGAATTTCTTCTTGATATTGCCCAAAGACATTTTTGAATCAGTTTTTTGGGAAAATGTTGATGATAGATAAGTAAGCATGATATATCAGTTTAATCACTCTTTCACTTATAAGAGAAGGGTTTTATTTTGCAGAGCTTGAAGATGTCATTTATATGTTTAAAGAAAGATGTTAGGGTTTATCGTTTTTTTAGAAATCTTTGGTTTCTTCAAATAAGAATTGGATTGAGGACTTTTTAAAGAAGATGAAAGCATAGGAAGTTAATTGCTTGAATTGATAAATTAACTATAAATAAAAATTATAGTTATTATAATTGTAATATCATGCTAAAAAGGTAGAAAACATTTTATTTTTAAATTTCTTAAATGTCTGACATGTTAGATAGTGAAATATGGTTGATATTTTGGAAAAACAATTCTTGATTTTTCATGTCATTCATGGTTAATTTTTTGATCGATTGGATTGAAATATAGAAGGTAAATCAATATTCTTTCATTTATATTAAATAAAGAAATATGGATGCATTATTTATATCACATTTAAACTATTCATGTATCATGTGATTAAGAACAATATAGTTTATTGTTAATTTTTAAGAAAAATAGTGAAGAAAGATAAAATTGACCATAAACCAGTAAAGAAAGGTGAGCTCGAAAATTGTCTAGGAGATTAAGTTTCACATTAAGTGATTGATTAATCAAATCCTATATGCCGAAACATTTGAGGAAGAAGGGGGTTTTAAAGAGCAAAAAACATAACTAGGACAAATCTAAGATCTTCCTAGAGCAATTTCAAACGTTATGGGTAAGTTGCATGCAAGAAAACAACAGTCCTAGGTTAAGTTCTTGAGAAAAAATAAAGAGATAGTGAGTGACTATTGATCTCCCTTTTTTCTTTCTTTTATGTCATTAGCTCTCCTCCTTCAAGGGATGACAATTTTCTTCTCTCACCCCCCCTTTTATATATATATATATATCCCTCATTTATTCATACCTTTTAGTCTAGTTCTCCCCTATTTCTTTCTTCCACTTTAGGTCTCCAATTCTCTCTTCTTTTTTTTTTGTGGGTTACCAACTCTCTTCTTTTTTATTTAACTGCACTATTATTATTATACTCACCAGAATGATTTTTTTTATATATAAAAATATGTTTCTCAGAGTTTTACATTTAATCAAATCCTATATAAAAAAAAACTTAAGTTATGGGTATTATAAATTAATATGAGCACATGTGACTACTATAAAGACACGCAAGTAAATAAGTGCAAATTATGCTAGGATTAAGATTGTATAGTCTTTATATGTTATAGATTGCTTGTTTAAGATAAAGATTTTATGTTTATGTGAGATTTTATCTCTATAAAAATATAAATAGATAATTCAATAGCTTAAAACAATAGCCAGTCTCATATACATAATTTATTATACAATTTACTCATAATTTTATGTACTTATTGCTTTCTTTTACGTATGACAAATTACTTACAAATTTTACACTAGTTATCTTACACATGCTTCAATCCAGGTCAAATCAAAAGTTATTTCTTAACATAAAAAAATTATTCAAGTGTTTTAAGTGTGTTTTTTAGCTTAAAGAAAAAAAATTAATTGTTAAATAAAAAGTTAACACATGAGTTTAATCAAATAAATCAAAAATTATATATACGAATAAATATTTAAAAGAGTCATTAACGCTAACTAAAAAATAAACTAGAAATTCAAGAGATAAATACAAACTAAGAAAGTTGATCTCATGCCAAGAGGAGCTAACCAAATTTTTTTATTTAATTATATGTCAATTTTTCTTATAAGAAAATTAATAATTTAAATTTCATTGAAAAAAAAAGTAATTTGCTTGTATAATTCCTTCTTTTCTTATAAATCTAATTTTCTCTAAAAAATATATAGTTTTGTTTTTCACCATATGCTTTATTAGATAAAAATTGAAAGCAATTAGAATAATTATCAAAAACAAATTTGGACGATTTAAAATAATGATAAAAAAAAGGTATCTCTTCAATTCAAACCTCTTCATCTTATTAATGAGCTTCTTTTTTCTTTTTTACCACAATACTTATTTTATTTTTTAAAATAAGCATATCAGAATCATAAAACACAAGTTTTAATAATTTGTTTTTTGATATTCTTGACATGAATATATTAAAAAAATATAAGAATAATACATTGCTCGAGCAATTCCACAATGAGCGTTTTAGAGTCTATTTTTTAATTATAAAATAATAAAAATAGACATGCATAGAAAAGTCAATGAATAAAATTTAAAAACAAAATCATGAAAGAGTATATAAAAAGAGCATTCACTAATATTATAAAAAGAACTCTATAGTCTTAGTGGAAATCCAAGTAAAAATAAAGCAGTATTTAATAAAATGATGCCCTTGATATATTTTAAAGTAATTTATTTAAATAAAATTTAATTAAAATAGAATGAAAAAGCCATAAAGACCTCAACAAAAAGAGATCGTGTAATTAGGCTTGAGTGGGCCAACACACTTGGCCCATAACAAAAGAGGCCAAGTCCACATGGCCATCTTTAAGAAGAAAACAAATAAGAGAATGATGTGGCATCTATAGTGGTAAATGACACGCCATTTACTAGTGGGCTTTAGGCCATTTGATGTGACTAGAAAGTTAGGTCCCTACTTATTAGATATAAAAAAAAAAAATCAACCCATTTTTTACTTGAAAATATAAAAGAAACACCCTATAAACCTCCACAAACCAATATATAACCTCTAACAAACCCTTTATTTGTCAAAAAACCAAAACATCATCCTAAATATAAATAAAGATCCAAAGATCTTATCTATTTTTTCTAGCAAGATCAAGGGTAAGAAACATCTCAATAAAGCTCCTCTCATCAAGTTAAATTTATTGACATAATGATCAACTTTTTTATTGTCAAAATATTATTGACCGATAACTTTTTCTCACGTCCCCCATTTTCCTTTGATTTCTCTCTTATTGCAAACCCAATGACTAAAACATGAAAAAAATAGTTTTGGACCGAAACATAAAATGTTAAAACTAAAGGAACCATATGAGGAGTTAATGGAGAATATGTGCATAAATGATGCAACCATATTATTTGATAGTCTTACCTATATTTACCTAGTATTTTGCCTATGTTTTATATATAAAATATCTTGATATTCTTTATTTTATATTTTTAAGGTACTTTTGAATGTAAGATTAAAAAAGAAGTAAATTAGAGATAATTCAAACCATGTTCCATCCTGTATCGAAACGTTGGTAGATTTGACCACCGATCGATGTTTTGTGCAGAGCCTAAGCTTTAGAGGTCGAAATGAAGTGATTCCAGTAAGATTAAAAAAGAAGTAAATTGAATATAATTGAGATAATTCATACCTTTCGACTTATAAATTCTACCAGCAAACAGGTTTTGTGAAAAAACAAGTTCAATTCACTTTCCAAGCATCAAAACCGACATCCAAGTCTTTATTTGAGAAATTTAACTTCTTTAAGTTCAAAGTCAAAGCTTGAAGATTTTATGCAAGACTGTTTCTTTGTTTTTTTTTTTTAGAAAAATAGTTGTTGCACTACTTAAATGTAAATTGTCTATTTAGAAAAGGACTAATTTGTAGGGAAGTAAGGATTAATGTTTCCTATCAAATAAAAAGAAAGAGAAAAAAAAACTCCACCCTTTTCTCTTATACTTGAAATCATGTATTCATCTTTTCTCTTCATTAGTTTTTTGATAGATATGCAAGGTTAAGTTTTTTTTCTTGGTTACAAAGACACAACAACCTTTAGATTTCAAGAACTGTGAGATCTATTTTACCTTTTCTTTTAAGTTTATATGATGCATATATTTGTTTTCCTGTAATTATTTCCTATAATTGTTTAGTTTGATTGTTAGAGCGGACTCTAAGTTATTATTCTAACTATTTTATTGCTAAGTTTGCTATCAAAATCGAAGTTGTGATATCTAAACTTGTGAAGCAACTAAGTTTAATAATATGACGAATCTATGTTATTAATCTTAGAGAAAATATTCAATCAAATCAAATATAGACTGTAGACAATTATATTATCTAGATTTATCATCATATGTAGTTTTTAAGGCTACCATTGAATTAAATAACTAGTGCGGACACTGTGGTTGTTTAATAGTTAGGGTTAGTTACACTACATATCGGTTAACTAAAGATAAATATTCAGAATATAAATTGACGTATCGTTTCAATTATCAGTTCTGATTTTCATAGGTGAACGTTTACTTATAACCAATGTTTTTTTCTTGATAAGTTTTAGATTTATTTAATTCAGCTTGATTGTTTTATTCTGTTTACCATAGCATAATTTAGATAACCTCAAAACCCTTTCAATTTCATATCATCTAGCGTAAAAACTTGAATTAAACCTTCTTCATGGGATCGACCTCTTATTTACTCTATACTATCTTGTTTATTTAAGTTAAAATAATTAATTTGTGTGACCGTGACATTGAAATAATAAAAATGAAATTCTTCACCCAAGTTTCAAATGAGCCACATTTTTTTTTAGCTTGGTCATTTCTCTTTTAATTGTGTTTTTGCGCTGCAAATTCAAACTTTATCTCATTAAATCGGCCTCTAATCAAGTTCGAAAATCCGACTGAAACCTTGAACTTCTGAGAATATACAAATAGAAAAGATCATAAAAAAAAAAGGCCATAAACGACACATGCAAAGTTACAATAAAAAAAGTTCGAGGAAAAAAAGTATATTAATATAATCCACGGTGAACTATAAAGAGATGAGCAATGGAGCATGTAATAGAGAAATCATTACATCTTTTAGTATTTCTTGTAATTATAATTTAAATGCTTTCTTTTCTGTGTTTTAGTCAAGTTATGAACTCTATATTTCATTTGATTAGCGAGACTTCTTTGATCAAGATTAAGTTTTTAATTATAATTTTTCTTTGTTGAAAAAAGAAAGAAAAATTGGTAGCATATTAACTAAAGAATTAATTATCAATCAACAAATCACTTTATTTATTAGATCAACAAATGAAAATAATTAAATAAGACATTTCAATGAGAATAATTGAAAGAAAAAATAGATTGATTCGTGTACCATGTCAAAGTTCACAACCCTAACTGATTTTTATTTTTATTTTAATATCCATTAATACAAGAAAGTGTTTTTAATAATTATGAGGTAGTAATACTACAAGGCGATCGTAAAAGCAACCTGTTCATTCAGCCATGAACGCTTCTCCCCTTTACTACAGCCAGCTTCATCCTTTTTTTTCTTTTTTCTTTTTTTCTTTCTTTTAAAAAGAGCTTCATCTCTTCATCCTTTTTTAAACAAGGAAAATCACCTTGCAACTTGCAAGTCAGCAAATAACAAATGGAAATCTATCCTTTTAAGTTTCTTCCATACCACCCATATACTTTACCATCAAAGAATAATATTATCTTACAACCATGAAACAGGCAGTCAATTCACCATTACATCTTACGTGTCCTCTAAGGAATTTGTTTTTTTCACAATACGTAGGGAATTAAGGAAGAAAATACCTACATTGCTACAACAAAAAGAAAGCTTCACAGCCGTCCAATAAATACACCCAGATGAGAGGGGAAAGAACACAAAAGATTAGCTTTGAACAGTCGTTCAACAAAAAGCTCCAAGGTGCTTCATCTTTGACCAAAGAGATTGGAAATGACAGCACAAAATGATCTTGAATAGAGTGACCATGTCAAAGTTTTAAAGCAGCAGAAGAATGGTGATGAGCATAGCCAAATTGGACAGGAAGATGCACGCACCAATCTTGGGCAGCCCATTTGGAGGTCCTGGTGGTATTGCTGTAGCTCCACCACCTGGAACTGGGGCACTTGCTCTATGAGAGGGCAAGGGTCCCTCCTCGACATCAGGTGCAGTTATCACTGGGGATGGAGGCTGAGCCGGGGGCAAGGCAAAAGGTGCGATTAGCTGCACGAGATCGCCAGGACGAGCAGGGCTCATGTAAGGACGTGAACTACTGTTACTGCCCAAGCATCGGTTCCCTGCAATAAAATGGAGCAATGTGTTACTAAATGGCAAACAGATATCACTACATGTCTGGTGGATAAATTTATTATGGAATTTCCCTAAAATCTGAAATGAAACTACCACAAATAATGGTTGTTAAATATACTCTCAAGTAATATTGTATGATCCTAACCTGATTTCTAAATGTAATATGCGAAGATATTTTTCTCAGCCTAGTACAGTATGAAATTAAACTGACATTTTCATGAGAACAAGATCATCCAAGGAATAATTTGTCCAGAACATACAACTTCGTCCAGGATTCACTCTGTATTGTTGCATATCAACTAGAAACATCAGTGACTTACTCTTGTATCTGGCAGAAGTCAGAGGGAATTCTGTGATAACACCGCTGATGCTGGCTCCCATGACGTAGGAGTTAATTTCAACGGTTGAATCTGAGAAGAAGTCCCATGCCTGAGATACAAACTCATTTCTGAATGTTTCCACATAAACTGAGAGCCCATGTGATCGCAGCTTTGGCACAACATTTGTGACACCAATGAGGAATGAAGAACTTTCACGAAAGACAGAGGCCTTGCTGATGACCACGGAATTAGCAAAGCCTTTGATGTCCTTCAGTGCAGCATCTTGAGCATCTTGAATATCCTCTTCAATCCGGTACACAAGCTCATAATTGTTTTTGTCCCTAAATTTCTTTAGAACTGAGCTGTTGGTGGACTCAATCATAACTTTCTTGGAAGTTGGATCATCATAACCAGCTTTGCTCAAGACATCAAGTACTTTGTCAGTAACGGGCAATCCCTCTTTCTCTATAAGATAGGCTGCATTCTGAAACGAACAGAACAGACAACAAACATCAGTCAGGGTAGGAACAACCTTCATTTTTTCTACTGAGCTGCATGAAATGTGGACAAAAAAAATAATCACATATTCTTCTTTTTTTTGGCTGCTGTTGAAGACCTTATTCTATTATTCTATGAGAGAAATCCTCAGGCGTGCAATTATAGCTCAAAGGTCTGTACTAAGCATGTGAGCTACTCATGAGACTAGAAGCATGGCAGGAAGCTACGCCAAAGGATGCAGTTAATACAACCACAGGAACAATTGTCATCTTTATTGCTACAAAAGAAATGAAAATGCAGATTGCTAGCAGATGAGATATCTGAAATGAGCAACCATTGAATATGATGGTCTATTAAGTTTTATCAACCATGGAAACTAATACCATGTGTGAAATGGTTTCTAAGTTGGGGAAGAAACATAAAAGGGATAATATGTTTGACAGAACTAATCAATTAAGCACTGCTTTTGTTTACTAATAAGGTTTAGTGTGATGATAAATTTGATTTTGATAACATGTTTTGCATCTAACAGGAAAAGATGTAAAATTTCCACAAACAATCAAAGGAATATTAAGTGCAAGCACTTTATGCAAGTTCAGAGTAAAAATGCAGCAAATGCTATTGCAGGAATCAGATGATTCAAATGAAGGATCATGTACGAGTAATGTGAGCTTAGCAAAAACTCACCTCAATGCTAATCAAGACACCAGAAAGCGAGCTAGCGTTCTTTGCCAATGCTAAGAAATCAGACAATGTTAGAAACTTCCCTGAATTTCTGAATTTGGGATTCCGAAACAATTCATTTTTTGAATATGGACTGGAAATCACCGCTACAATGAAAAAAGAAAAGGAATAATACAAAATCATTATCTTCAATGAAAACATTTGGACAATCATACATCCACAAAGAAACATAATATGGAATTCAAACAACAACAACTAGATTCCAAAGCAGAATTTAGAGTTCGGCAGGAGTAAAAAAAAAGAGCAGAGGAATATTTCTGTTCCTTTTCTCACAAAATTCTACCTTTTAAAATGTAAAGAGAGCAAAATCAAAAGAATGGTGCCAGGCAAAGGACATTTGCGTTTAGTGTTGTTCCAAGAATTGTAATCTCTGTAATTCTTTTCATGTATTTATTCTCAAATCTCATGTGGTGGGAATAGCTGGTTATGAGATCTTGTCTTGTGACTCCCACGACCAAGACATCATTTCCTTTGAGCCCTAGATGGATGTGTTTTTTTGGCTGGCCACTCTTTATTTCTGTTCCTCAATGTCCTAAATTATTTTAACTTTGTGATCCAGTACTGAGCATTCTATTTTAACAGAATGTGAGGATTGAGTAATGCCCCTCCACGTAATTGTTTGTTCATAGACCAAACGTTTTCCCATACTAAAAGGGAAAAAAAATTAGAAAAAAAATCATGTTTTATTGGGAACGGGGTGCAGCAGAAGATTGAAAAAGCAAAGAAGTAAAAGCCAACAAGTTTGAACTTACGAGTTAAGCTCTGAATATCACTCCATGTTAAGCTAAAGGTGAATATCCCACTGCCTGCCTCAATCTGTGGAATAGTCTGTGCACGATTGCTGTAACTTGATTGGGCAACTGTTGTACTATCAAAAAGATTTATAGTGCCTAAGCAAAATGGTATCCCGTCTTTTGATATTTGAACAGGGCAATCAATAACATCAGCACCATCTAAAATAGCATTCTGGTAAGCCAAATCAGTGCAACCAGGGTAGTCTCCACTTGCACCATTTTTTGAAATGACCGAAAGGTTCACTGAACCATGAGAAAAGGAGGACAGAAGAGGTAAGTACTAATGTTCAAAAAATGCAATATCCTTTGAAGTTAAATCTCATATAAAAAGAATCAGAAAATAATTTTGCACCTTGAGGTGCAGCATTCTTGCCTAGACCAGAAAAACAATCTGCAATACAGAAGGAGAAATCAGAATCTCAAAATATTTATTCTCCGGATTAGGAGAAATATCCAGACAGAACTTAAGCATTATAATCTTTAACTCCAACCGAAAGATTACAGCTATGATAGGAAGAGAAATTGTCTCAATGGTTCTATGAGTCAATGATAACAGCAGTCACAGTACCAAACCTTTTAAGTTCGACCAAAATTTGAATCATGCAGTTATAAGGAATCAAGTATCAAGCATGTTCTGACATGAGAAGCTAGAAGTAGCAACAGTTGAAAGTTCAATGATGGTAGGCAAGCTAACAACTGCTCCCATAAAGAAATTACTGCCAAATGTCCAGTTATTTAAGTTGAAAAATACTAGATTGAACCAATAGTTCACGGTTTGTTCAGATCCATGATGCTTAAAGAGAAGGATTACAGCTTACCAATAGTCGCAGAAGGAGTTACTGGAAAGTCAGAGAGCACGCCATCAACAGAGAAGTCAACATAGTCAACAAAATTGAGATACTCAGTTACAGGATCATAACTGTAATTGTAACTCAGTGGAACGTCATTATAAAAATCTGATACAAAAACCTCTAGCCCTGCCTTGTGTGCATCCGAGACGATAGAAGTATGAGGTTGTACATAATTACTTGCATCTAAAGGCCATATGTATGACTTGGGGATAAGAATTCCAGATGCAAATGTCTTGATGAAAGTCAAGTTATTTGAGAGAGAACCATATGTCTCATTTGTTGATGGCTCGATGACATTTGGTTCGAGAAACCGTAAGACCAGTTTTGTTATATTTAGGTTAAATCTCTTAACAACACTTCTCAAGAAACCCACTTCTGGTGATGAGAGATGATTAATGACAACCCTTCTGTATAGAGACAGTACGTAGTTTCTCATACTCAAATTGTGCTGTGTGAAGAATGCATCATGCTGCAAAAGTATCAGAACAAAAAGATTTGGTTGAAATAATAGATGGTAGTGCACGTTCCTCTGAATTAAAGGGAAGGGAAGAACAGCAACAGCAGTAAAGAAGGCTTCATGTTAATAAGTTCACAGAAGGTACTGGTGTAAGATAAAACAGAAATTATATTGCTCCTCTACCTGAATATTCAACCATAAGCCTGGTGGTTTTAAGTTAGCCACATCCTCAACAGTTTGTATGGAATAAATGTTATCAAACTTTTCACTCCGAGAATAGATTCCCTGAGTCACTGTCAAGGAAAAACAACGTCAGAATCAGAAGTTCAAGGCAGGAATTGAGAAGTTAAGAAAGAGTTGATCCACACAGACTGGTATGCTAAGAAAATTTTCATAGTCAATCTCATGAAGATCAAATTAGATAAAATCTCCTTCAGAGACTAATGAGCAGGTCCCTATCAGTAAAATCTGAAGATCAACAATGGGATATCCAAATCCAAAAAGAAAACAACCCCCCATTGGTTTTTTCTTCAAATATTTGATTGAAGTATGCTATCTGCAATAAAACTCTCAGTGTCTCTAAATGACCTGATGTTATTAACTGTCTTTCATGCTTGACCATTACTAACTATCACTTATACATCAAGCAAACTTCACAAACAGAAGGACTATAACAACAACAATAAATAATAAGAATGGAGAATAAACAGCTTGTACTTTTGTGTTATTCTTATGCAAATAAAAGGGGTAAGGTCTTGAGTTTGACTCCCGCCTTTGTCAACTCATTGCTAATTTCAACAAAAAATGAAAAGAAGCAAATAGCAGCTGATTCACTTGATTCATGCAAATTTTTAGCAATCAACAATAAGAAAATCTGGATATTTCAAATGATCACTTCATGTAATAATAATACTTTACAAGAAGTATAGAAATAAACAGGCTGCCAAAAAATGACCAATAACCATATGAAGCAAGTTGTTGAAGTCTTAGCCAAACTCACAGAATATAAGTGACAATTCATTGAGAGTAAAATCCACTGTGAACCATCCTCGGGTAGGAATTCCATTAACTAGGTACAGCTTATCCTTATTTTGCATGACTTGTGCAATGCTAGTATAATTGTCAAGCCTGAGATCAGGGGCACAAATCCCCACACTATCTTTAGTTAACTGCACATCACACCATAGGACAACATCCGGCAAACTTGCAAGCGTTGCAAACTGGAAAGCATCTGAGCTAGAATCCGGAAATAATCCTGAAAACCCGCCACGTGCTATGACTAAAGGGGGATTTCCTGCAGAATGAAATTAATTAGTGAGCTATTTTCATTATAAGGTCGATTGACTCTACTCAAATGTGTTATAGGGTCATATTTTTATCCATGCAAATTTACTGCAACACAGATTGCAAGTTCACTGACCAAAAATTGTTATTGCAACACAAATTACATCAAATTATTTTGTAAGCATATAAGAATTAGTTAAGTTGCAAGTTCAACATTTTTTGGGTGTTCATAATAGAAATATTTTGGAAAGCACCAAGAATCTTATGAGTAGCCATTTTTCTTGAAAGAATTTTATTGACCAACAAAATTATTTTTTTTTGGTCAATTTTCTCAACAAACTCAGATTTATAGAAACCTCCGGTTTTTGGAAAGCCAGGTTCAATCAAATTAACTATCACATAAAACAATTGATATTTTCAATATTTATTTAAGGCCAAATCTTCAAAGACGGAAAACAAACTTCCATACAAATGCAACTAGCTACTAAGCTGTAATTCTAAAATAGAAAATCGAGCATCACATGCATTTTCCTAGCAAACGAACACAAAATCTTGAGGGAGAGAGAAATCTGAGTGCGTGGTAGTGAGAGAAAAGCAAAGACAGACCGGTGAGTGTTTTCCAGGTAGTAGCAGATCCCTGAGCAGAGACAACAACCACCAATGACTGAAGTAGTAGCACAGCTAGTAGAGGAGTGAAGAACGAGCGTAAGTTACACATTGCCGGAAAATCTAGCCGGCGACTTGTGGGGGAGCTTAAGCAAAACTCCGGCCAATATATATCTAGACAGAGACACCGACCATTAATCTTACTAAAACAAATATATCACATAATATGTGGTAAGTTAACAATTGAGTTGGACTAGAGATCCCTATCTGCCCTCTCAGTGATGGAATCGAGATGGCTCGACCACTGAGTAAAAGGTGACAAGTGCTGGTTGGAAGACAGCTAGAATGGCGTCCACACCATGAGCACAAACAATCTGGCAACAGTCCACTTGTCATGATATGATTGGAGGGCGCATTGAGGAAAGCAAAACGCGTAGAATGGTTCTCCTATTTTAGGAGAAGGTGACTTGTCAGCACGCTATGAGAAAACAATGACACATCCACGAACGACGGTATTGGGAAAAGATGATGGTGAACCAATTGGCAACAATAGTTTACATTTAGGAGTCAATAAATAGACTTATCATTTTGACATGACTATTTTAATAATGACCCATTGTTTTTTTAATAATAATTATATCTACAATTTTTAAATATATATTTATTTACTAATTCTTTGCTTTATATATATTGTGGTTTTCTTGGGTTTTTAATAGAAAATGTATATCAAAAAAAAAAAACTAAGCCTAGGGATCTTTTCATTATACACGCATACATTGTGCATCCTTTTACAAATTATTATTAATTAAATCTCTAATTTGTTTTTTGTTTTTTTTATTGATTTTTTTTAGCAAAGTTGATAATCAATTGTTTCAAAATTGTTAACATAGGCAAAATTAAAGGATAAAAGACTAAAGGAAAAATAGGTGTTGTTTTTATTAATCTTTAGGTAATACATTTATGATTTTATATATGTTTTGATGATAATAATAATATCAAAATTGTACTAATAATATGATTGGTTGAGAATAAGTTTTAAACTTGTTTTATATGAAGAATACATCAACAAGCATGGATCATGTCCAAGAAGGAAGCAAAAGGAAGTATTTATTTTAGTACTCATGTGTAAATTTTTATATACTACTTAAAAGCACTAATTAAAATGAATTCACACATTTCATTTCTCATATATTTTAAAATGATTGATAAAACGGTTCTAAAAATTCATCAGGTTTAAAACTATCAAAACTAGAATTATGCGTGAACCAGTTGATCATTTGATGATACCAAATGAACCGGTCAACTGCTTGCTCATCAGGGATGAACACCTAGAAATTTATAGAAACTGATCGATTGCTTCAGCCATCAGTGGGTTCTAGCGACTAGTTTCTTTTGAAAACTTATAAATAGCTTTATTCTTGCAAAAATGTAAGAGAATTCCGAACATACAGTATATAAAGACTATTTCAAAAGCAAAACTAGCTAGAAAATCATCAATCCTAACATCCTATAATGTTATGCTAAATTGAACCTTCATATTCTAGCACAAGAGTATAAATTCTCACACTCACTACACTTAAACACTTTATAAGTGTTATTTAGTGAGTTATAGACATCATAGTTTTCAATTGTACTATCTACTCTTTGAAATAGTGTTGTTACATTTCAAACAATTGTAAACCTTCAAAAGTTTAGGTGAAAAACTCTTGGTCATTGGTGAAAAAAGGGCTCAATAAGGATTCATCAAGGACATTGTAATCTTTAGCTTGGATTAAAAAAGAATATAATACTCAAGATCAGCTTTGTGCTTGAGGTGTGGATGTAAGCTTTTTAAACTACATTAAAAATCAGTTTGCAATCTCTCTTCCTTATTCTTTTACTTTACGCAATTTAATTAGATTATTGGTTAATTGTGTTTAATTTTTTTTAATTAATTGCAATATTTGTTAATAGTAGTGGAACACCTAATTCATCCATCTTAAGTATTATTGTTGTCTTAATCCTATAACAACAATTGATATTAGAGCATGGTTCTCATTTATATAAGTTTGCTCAGACTTTAAGTAGAATTGCAACCATTAGTTTTAATGTACAAAATGAAGGATCATCAACCTCTAGGCCACCTTTCTTTGATGATAATGACTATGTTTACTGGAAAACTATGATAATTATACATCTTCAATCCATTGATTATGATTTATGTTTATCTATAAAGAATGGACCTCATAAATATACCAGGACCGAAAATGGTGTTACAATTTCTAAGGATATAAATGAGTATATGGATGGTGATAAAAATTACTTTCTATGAATACTAAAGCTTTGAATACTTTGTATAGTGCATTAAGTAAAAGTAACTTTAATAGAATCACATCTTGCAAAAATGCTAGGGATATATGGCATGCTTTAGAAATAACACATGAAGAAACTAACCATGTTAAAAAATCCAAAATAGAAATGTTAATTCATCAATATGAAATATTCAAAAATGCTTTTAAATGAATTCATAACTGGTATGTTTACTAGAATGACAACTATGACTAATAGTTTGTATGATCTTAGTAGGAATAATATGAATTCTAATATCGTGAGCAAAACTCTTAGGTCCTTACTGAAGACTTGTGATGTAAAGGTGATGGCTATTCAAAAAGCTAATGATCTCACCAAACTTCCATTGGAATAGCTCATCGGTTCTTTAATGACATATGAAATAATAATGGAAAAGCAAGAGCAAAAAGAAAAACTAAAGAAGCATTTAAAAATCATACATCATGTTGTTGATGATGATGATGATAAAAAAGGAATTGAAATAGATATTTCTTTGATCACAAGACAATTCTGAAGCTTTCTAAGGAAGAAGCAGGGAAATAAAAGATTAATAAACTTCAAGAAAAAAGAAAACAAAGAGGAACCTAGCAAAGAGCAATGAAGGTCCTTCAAATGCAACAAGATGAGATATATCAAGGTAGATTATTCTATTCTTTAAAACAAGAAGAAAAGTTCTCATCACAGAAGGGCAATGAAAACAAGTTGGAGTGACGATTCAGATTTTAGCTTAAGCAATGAGGAAGAGCATGTTGCAAACATGTGTTTCATAGGAATTAAGAACGATAATGAGATACTTTCTTCAGATGATGAACCAGACCTCTATTATAATAAATTGTGTGATGCTTTTGAGAAATTGTATGATGAATTCTAAAAGTTAGGTTCTAAGTATAGTTTATTAAAAAATATTTATGCATTTTCACTTATTGAGAAAGATACATTAGAAAAAAAAAAGAAAAAAAAAAGCATGCATTATAGTTGATGGTTGTAATAAGATGAACCAACTTGAAAAGAAAAATAAGGCTTTAAAGGAAAATGTTGAAAAGTTAAACATTACATCAGGAAAATTCACTCAAGTTTCTATGATTTTGGAAACCATATTGGCTTGTCAAAGATGCGTTTTCAACAAAAAAGGGTTAGGTTACCAACCCAAAAAGAAGCAAAAGTATTTGAAAAATTACTTTGTCAAAGCCAAACAATCACATAACTCAAACCATGGGTCATTTGATTTTATACATGTTCTATTAAGAAGGACAAGAGTTATAATATGACTTAGGTTCCAAAAGGAACCACCACTAACCATAAAAGACGGAAAAAGGCATGGGTACCAAAAACCTCATCATGGTTTTATGTGTGTAGGAATCAAGTGAATATAGGGAGTGGTTCTTGAATATTGTTTACTCAAGACATATGACCAAAAATGATTTATTGTTCTTAAACATTATCAAGATCAATAGTGGAAAAGTCATATTTGGAGACAACTTAAAAGGAAAGATCATTGGAGTTGGCAATATTAGAGGGAAGTCTTCTCCTTTAATAGAAAATGTATTTCTTATTGATAGTTTAAAACATAATTTACTTAGTATTAACCAATTATATGATAAAGGCTATGTGATTGTTTTTAACCATGCACGTTGTTTAATCCTTAAAAATGAAAAAGTTATATTTGTTGATAATAAAAAAAGAAAATGTTTATAAGATTAAGATTGATGCATGCATGGGGATATAAAGTTGTCTTGTTGCTAGCATTAATGATAGTTTTTTTTGGCATAGAATACATGTCATATAAGCATAGACATCCTTTCTAAACTTGTCAAAAATGAACTTGTTAAAGGTCTTCTTCATATTGCATTCAAAAAGAAAAAGTTATGAGATGTTTTCCAAATGAGTAAACAAGTTAAAACATCTTTTAAGAGCAATAACCATATTTCTACTGAAAGACCTTTAGAATTGGTACATATAGATCTTTTTGGTCCAACTAGAAATAAAATCTTAAATGGTAATAAATATGTGTTTGTGATTATTGATAATTTTATAACGCATGGTTTTGTTTTTGAAATTAAAAGATTAAACTATTTATGAATTTGTAAAATTTTAAAGAAGGTTGAAAATGAAAAAGGTTTTTTGATTATAAACATAAGGAGTGATCATGATGGTGAATTTGTTAGTGATTTGTTTGAAAAGTTTTGTGGAAAAAGAGGATATCACCATAATTTTTCAACACATACAACTCTCTAATAAAATAGAGTTGTGGAAAGGAAAATATGGTTTCTTCAAGAAATGACAAGAACTATGTTAAATGAATTTGATATACCAAAATGTTTTTAGGCTGAAGCTGTAAACACATATTTTTTAAATCATGTTACCTTAAAACCAAAGTTGTAAAAGACTCATTATGAGCTTTGGAGAGAGAGGAAACCTAACATCTTGTATTTTAAAGTTCTTGATTCAAAATGTTTTATTCTTAACACCAAAGATAAATTGGATAAATTTGACTCAAAATCTAATGTTATATTTTTTTCTCGGTTATTTCTCCTCAAGCAAAACATACAGAGTCTATAATAATAGAACAATTTGTCTTGAAGAATTCATATATGTCGCCTTCGAGGAAACTCAAAAAGACAAAATTGTTGAGATTATTGATAACATTAATGAAAGTGGTCAACATTTGTGTCTTAATGATAAAACTCCCATGGAGACTAACAATAATAATAATAAAAAATAAACAAAGACCAACCAAGCACAAGCAATCAATAAGAGATGGTAAATAACTCTTTTATTCCACCAAAAGAGCTAAGGTACGTAATCTCTTACCCTTTTGAGTTAATTATTGACAACCATTTTGAAGAACAAAGGCTATAACTTCATTTACAAATATAAATGGTCATTTTGTTTTTGTTTCATATATAAAACCTAAATCATTTCTTGAAACTAAAAATGATGATAATTGAATTTCAGTCATGCAAGATGAGTTAAACCAATTCAAAAGAAAATTATATATGAGAACTAGTCCTTAGACATAACAACTAATTAATTATTGGAACTAAATGGGTTTTTAGGAACAAAATTGATGAGCATTATACTATTGTTAGAAACAAAGCTAGACTAGTTGTCAAAGGTTATAATTACGAAGAAGATATTGATTATAAATAAACCTTTGCACTGATGGCTTGACTACAATAAATAAGAATGCTTTTAGCTTTTTGCATGCCATGCTAATTTTACACTTTTTTAAATGAATGTTAAAAGTGCATTTTTAAATGGTCTTATTATGAAAGAAGTGTATGTTGAGCCACCTCAAGGTTTTAAAAACTTTCACTTTCCCGATCACGTTTTCAAACTCAAATAGGCTTTATATGGTTTAAAACAAGCAACATAAGTATGGTATGATAGATTAAAATCTTTTCTTATTGATAATAATTTTAACATTGGTAAAATTAACATCAGCCTCTCCACAAAGAGAAAAAGGTAAAGATATCTTATTTGTGTGAATACATGTTACTGTTATTATATTCGGTGCTACTAAGGAATCTCTTTGTAAGGAATTTGCAATGAGCATGATGGGAGAATTAATTTTTTTTTTCTTAAATTACAAATCAAACAAGCAAAGGATGACATCTTCATCAACCAAAGCAAGTGTATCAAAGATCTACTAAAAGATTTGGGATGAAACATGTCAAAGAAGATGACACACCCATGAGAACATCAACCAAACTTGATATGGATGAAAATGATAAGAATATAGACATCACCAAATATCGAGGTATAATCGATTTATTCTTATAATTAACTGTAAGTATACTCGATATTGTGTTTTGTGTATGTCTATGTGGACATTTTCAAACATGTCCTAAAGAATTCCATGTTAGTGCTATAAAATGAATTTCTTTGATATTTGCAAGGTATAATTGATTTAGTGTTGCGGTATTTGAAAGGAAACAAGTTGAATTTGATTAGTTATTCAGATGCTGGATTTATCGAGTGTAAAGTTGATAAAAATAATACTAGTGAAACTTGTTATTTTAAGATCATCACTAGTATATTGGGCTAGTAAGAAACAAAACTCAGTAGCCTTATTAACAATTGAAGTCGAATATATTATAGCGAGTAGTTGTTGTGAACAAAGTTTATGGATGAAACAAACCTTAAAAGACTCTGGTCCTAATTTTGATAATATATTGTTGGTTAATTATGCTTAATTGTTTATTTAAATTAATCACAATATTTGTAAATATTAGTTGAACACCTAATTCAACTCTTTTAGGTGTTATTGTTGCCTTAATCCTAGAACAACAGTTTTTTAAAATGCATTTTAGTCCAAAATTTTATTTTTCTTTTTTCTTAGTCTTTGTTTTAGAGTTGAGGGATAAAGTTGTTAGATTTCAATGATAGAGAGAGAAAATATTTGTTGACATCGATTTAGGCCAATAAAAAAAGTCAATTTTGATGTTAATAGGTTCTAATCGATGAGAGGAGTTCTAATGGGGTGTTATTTGTCATTCCTATTGCTTGAGATGATAAATTTTAGCTCAACAAGGTTTTTGAATTCTAGTTGATTTTGGGTTTATGGACATGTTTTTAGGTTATTTGATCCCATAAACAAGCTTAAAAAGATCTTTAGGGTATTTCTAGATGTTTTAGGTCACAAATAGGTTGAAAAAATAAATTTTATGGAAAAAATACCACCACCCTTATTGTTCAGCGACTCTCTATTCATTGGATTCTGGAGACATGGATGACATGTCTTCCACCTCATTTTATTTTTTAAATAGTGAGCAGACGATGCATTGTCCACCCTTTATTATTAGGAAAAAAAGGCTCAACGAGTCGGCCAAGCCTATGTTTATGGGCCAAATGCGTGGCTTGGCCTGCGCTCTTGGCCTAATTGATATTTTTTAAAATGATATTTTTTTTGTTTAATTCTTTTTTAGCTCTTTAAAATTAAAGAAAAAATATTCATCCTTTGTCATTTAAGTTTCTCCTTTTGTTATTTTCATTAAAAAAAAAACCTTTTTGTTTATTTAACTTAAAAAAGGGCTATTTTTTTTCAGCCCTACACTTTGTGTGATTAAATAAAGAATAATTTAAAAGATAAAAAGTTATTAAATTCAATTTGATACATAACCCAAAACACGAGTTTAACAGATTAAACTAGATTCACTTAGGTTGTTTTTTTTGTCTTTTTTGAATTCAATATTTATAATTTATAATTTAGTCATTCAACATTCAGTTCCTGGGATATTGAGCCTCGTTATTTGTTTTAATTTTCTTTTGATGGATTATCATGGTCTTATTATTTAGGTCATAAATTGAGCTGGTTAACTTTGATTGACTCGAGTCGATCTAACATGTTGTTGTTACAATATTTGAGAAAATAATTATTCAATTTATCACCACCTCAATATTTAAAAAATATATCATAAAATATGTGTTGGATTCTATATCCATGATTAATTCTTTTTTAGAAAACACGTCATCAATCCCTAAGGGTTTTTGTTTTTGCATTAGAAAAAAAGATTTATGGAAGAGTGTGTTTTTAAAATCTTTCGGTTCAAAAATATATTATTGTTAAATAAAAATAATAATTTATTTCCCCTCAAGATTGTTTCGGTCATCCAAAATGATTGATATAATCATAAGAATTTTTTTATTTTTTAAAAAAAAATATTAAATTGATAATATTTTTAATGATTTTAATAAAAAATAAAAAAATTATTTTAAAGTGTTTTTATAGATTGATAAACATTTTATACACAATTATTATGCTGCCCTACATTAAAAAATATATAACTCTCTTTCACTATAGTCAAATAACCCTTGAAGGTTTATCCTTTTAATAAATAATTGTATTTGTTATTAGTTAATCTTAAAAAAAATTATATGTTTTTTATACATATCATCAACAAGTTTGGTTATTTTCTATTTCCATAGCTGATTTTATCTTGTGATAATATTATAGAGAGAGGTTTATTAGCTTTTATTGCAAACTAAATTCTTTTTTTTGTTCTATTGATACTCATCTAAATTTTAGGCTAACATATGAATTTTGAAACATTTATTTTTATTTTAAATATAAACAAAAATAATGCTATATAATTGATTAATTTTTAGAATTAGAAAAACTATTTAATTTATTATTAAAATAAAAACTAAGAGACTAATTTATAATTTATTGTGTTATTGAGTTTATTCGTCTAAAAATATGCAATGTGTATTAATGACATGTTAAACCATTTATTATAATGGTAACTTTTATTTTTTTATTTTATTATAAGAAAAAAATTGTTTGATTAGTAACATAATTTATATTTTTAAATTCAACCCCTCATATAATTATATTTCAAACATTAATTATATATATATATATATATAATTGTTTATCTCACAACAATTTAAACTAAACAATTTATATTTTTAAAATTACTAACAAAATTACTTATTTAAAATATTAAAACAAAACTGCAATCACGTAAGCTAAACACTACCTAATCTAACTTGCGTTTTGAATTTTGTTATCTTGACGATGAGAGCAGCTGGCTTAAGGTTATTAAATTATTTGACTGGATGACGAACTAAGAGAGGTTTTTGTTGTCGTTACTTGTTATTTTAATGAAATCTATGTGTATTCAATTCATGGAAGTCTGTACAAGGACAATAATGCATCGTGGTAGAAGGATTGGTGAGGGAGTTCCACTTGTGTTACGGTGAACCATACTTCTAACCTTTTTTTATTTAATTGTTTTAGTTGCGAATGATTTCTTCATTATATTTGATTAAAAGAGTAATTGACCAATTTATTTTTATATATTTGATAGTATTCTTTGACAAGTTCATCCTTATATATTTATTATTTTCTCCCATATACTTTTTTTTTTATTATTATTATTGATAAAATACCCCTCCAACTATAAGAACCTAAAATGGGTGAAACTTAACTATAAAAAATTAAAGAAACTTGAAAACTTTAGGAAAAGAACTTATAAAACATAATAAACATAATAACAATAAAAAAAAATATGAAAGTATCTAGCAAAATCAAAAGGTTAAAAAAACTGATCTGATTTTGCAGGACACAAGTTCTAAAAATTTTTCATTAGTCTCTATGTTTTTTCTATATTTTCTATGAATTATTTTAAATTTTTTGAATTGTTCAAAGTTTTTGTCTTTCTGAATTTTTAAATTTTTAAGTTTTTTTGTTCTTAGATTCGGTTAACTTTTTAAAAAATTCTAATTTTTTATATCCTTATAAATATATAAGGATATATGAATTTTAAGAAAATTCTCACATGGAGAAATATGTTCAATGATCGACGAATATAATGTCCTTAAATCATATCTCTTTCTTTTTCTAAATTGAAATTCACTTGCCAATAATTATTCTTCTAACTTGAATTTTGATTTTCAATTATGAAAAAGTTTTTTTCTTTATTTTTTCCTAAGAATATATTTAGAAAGTTTGTTTTTGTGTTAATAAATTTAAGGTTTTAATACACACACACACACACACTAATTCTTTGTGTTTATACATATTGTGGTTTTCTTGGGTTTTTTATGGAATATATATATCAATAAAAAAAGGAACTAATCCTAGAGGTCATTTACCGGACACACATGCATTATCCATATTTTTACAAATCATTATTGATAAAAAAAAAGTGGTCTTTTTTTTCATTTTAATCTCTGGTTTTTTTTTTTATTGAATCCTTTTCTAGCCAAGTTGATGGTTAATTATTTCAAAATTGTTAACAAAAACTAAAATTAAAGGATAAACGACCAAAGAGAAAATAGTTGGTTGTTTCTATTGATCTTTAGGTAATATATTTATGATTATATATATATATATATATATATATATTGATGATGATGATAATATCAAAATTGTATTAATAATATGCTTGGTTGAGAATAAGCTTTAAACATGTAAGAATACATCAACAAGCATGGATCAGGTCCAAAAAGGAAGCAAAATGAATTTTTCATTTTAGTGCTCATATATAAATATTTATATCATACTTGATAACACTAACAAAAATGAATTTACACACTTTACTTTGCATACATTTTAAAAGGAATGATAAAACGGTTCTAAGAATTCATTAGGTTTAAACTACCAAAACTAGAATTATACGTGAACTAGTTGATCGTTTGGTGATACCAAATATTGTTTAGTGAGTTATAGACATCATAGTTTTCAATTGCATTATCTACTCTTTGCAAGAGTGTTGTTACATTTCAAAGAATTGTAAACCTTGAAGAGTTTAGGAAAAAAACTCTTGGTCATTGGTGAGATGCATCACCAAGGTAAAAAATCTTAAAGTTGATATTTCTTCAAGTGGTGAAAAAAAAGACTTAATAAGGATTCATCAAGGACATTGTAATCTCTAGCTTGGATTAGTCAATAATATAATACTCAAGACCGGTTTGGTGTGAGGTGTGGATGTGAGTTTGTTGAACCACATTAAAAATCGAGTTTGCAATATGTCTTCCTTATCCTTTAACTTTACACAATTTAAGTAAATTGTTGGTTAATTGTGTTTAATTTTTTTTTTGAATTAATTGTAATATTTGTTAATATTAGTGGAACATCTAATTCACCCATTTAGGTGTTATTGTTTCCTTAATCCTATATAACAACAATTGGCATTAGAGTTTGGTTTTTTTCATTTATATAAGTTTGCTTAAAATTTTAGTAGAATTGCAGCCATTAGTTTTAATGTACAAATTGAAGGATCATCAAACTCTAGGCCACCTTTTTTTAATGGTAATGACTATGCCTATTGGAAAGTTATGAGTTAGTATCTTTAATCCATTGAATCTGATTTATTGTTATTTATAGAGAATGGACCTTATAAACCTACCAGAACTGAAAATGGTGTTACAATTCCTAAGGCTATGAGTGAGTATATGATGAAAATAGTGTTATATTATCCATTGCATGACAAGTGTTAAAGACTTGTTATGGTACTCACACTCAATATCGCATTCAACAAATCAAAAGGTGAGTTACAGTCCTTGAATAAATGTACTTATTCTTTAAAAGATTATTTACACAAAGCAAAATCTTTGGTTGTCTCTCTATGGTGCAGGAAAATCAATGAATGATGATGATTTCATCATTTGCATTTTTCGAGGATTAGGATCTGAATTTGTTCTTATAGTAACAAAATTGAATGCAAGAGATATTTTTTCATCTCTTGAAGGAGTTATTGGCAAACTCCATGAATTTGAAATTAAACTTCAAGAAGCACGAGCAAATACTTCCAACATTGCTTTTTATACAAATCGTGGGTGAAAAAACTTAAAGCCATGGGTGAACCCTAGCACTTAAGGCTGTAATAATCACAATTTCACTAGAAGAAATTCCATGGGTAATACTTCATCATCACGAGCTAAAAAGACTCGATTCCCTCACTTTAATATAGGTTCATCTGGAACTCGTCAGATACAATTCTCACATCATGGTGGTCGTGGATATGGTGGCATCACTTGTTTTTAATGTGGGGGGGGGGGCTAATCACAAAGCATATAAATGTTTTGCTTTTGATGAAGATCAGTATAAAGCTTTAGCTACTATCAAAATTGGAGAATTTATAAAAGAGATCTGGTATTCTAACACGAGTTCAAACCAACATATAGCCTCTAACACAAATAAAGTTCAAGGTATTAACTCTTATCTTGGCAACAAATTCTTTTATGGTTGGTAATGGTCATGACTTGCCTATCATTAGCACTGGACACATTCTTTTTCTTACCACTAATCTAAAGTTAAATGATGTTCATATGGTTCCTGCAATTAAGAAGAAACTACCATCTGTCTCTCAATTTAAAAGAGAAAAATAATTGTTATTTTCTGTTTTATCCATGGGGATTTGTTTTCAAGGACATAAAGATGAAGTAGGTTGTCCTTAAGGGATCCATAAAGGATGAGTTGTATACGATCAACCTGCAACAACTTTCAACATCTCCAGTTAGTTTTTTAGCCAATAAAGTATCTAGCATCTTGTGGCATGCACGGCTTGACCATCCTCAAGCTCGGATTCTTATAACGTTATGTTTACCATCTATAAATAAACAAAATTCTTTCTATGAAGTCTATGTCTTGGGAAAATCAACAAAGTTACCATTTGAATCTCATAAATCTTATGCTACTTCTTTTTTGTATACACTTCACACAGATGTATGGGGTCCTGCATATGTTTCTTCTTATGATGGCTATTAGTTTTATTTAATCATTGTTGATGAATATTCTTGATATATATGGTTCTTTCTTATAAATTGTAGATTTGACGTAGCAACAATATTATCTACTTTCCTCAAGCAAATGGAAAAATAATTTGATGTTTATGTTAAAATAACTCAAAGTGATGGGGGTGGTGAGTTTATTAATCAAAGCCTGCACAATCTTTTAAAAACTAAGGGTATCATTCATAGATTCTTATGTCCATAAATACTAGAACAAAATGAATTGGTTGAACGTCGTCAATGGCATATTGTGGAATATGGATTAACATTGTAATCAGATACTTCTGTTTCAATACAATTCTGAACAGTAGCTTTTCATACCGCAATATTTCTAATAAATCATGTACCTACTTCAGTTATTGGTTACAACTCACCACATGAAGTTATTTTTGGTTATGCTTCTGCTTATAATTCCCTACGAGTTTTTGGCTACTCCTGCTACCCATTACTTGCATAATTTGGTCGATCAAAATTGGACTTTAAATCCATATGGTATGTGTTTCTTGGTTATTCAAATAATCACAAAGGATATCTCTGTCTTGAACCTTAGACAAGTCGCTTCTACATATCTCATCATATGAAATTTAATGAATCCTAGTTTCCCTATAGATGCATGCAGAAACCTGACACATATGTTTCATAAATTTAAAGTTAGAGCACTTCCTCGACTACTCAAGACCATGATTGAAAAAACAATTGTCTTAACTCAACAAATAATACATCATGTTTCATCAAAAATTGTCCAAAGTGTATCAGTATCTTAGTCTCCAATTCCTGAACCAATTCCTCTATTCCCTACACTAGAATTCAATACTTAGCACCAGAGGCTTCTCCCATACTTGCTCCACAACGACATCATCATATGGTTACACGAGCTTAAATAGGGAAGTTAAAACCTAAGGTATTCTTCTCTTCATAACATCCAATACCTGTTTGTTTTGTTGCTGACCTTATCACTCAATAACAAGAGCTAGCGTACTTCAACATCTGCAATGGCATCAAGCAATGCAAGATGAAATGGATGCTCTTCACACCAACAGTACCTGAATTTTGGTACCTAAATAGCCAAACATGAATGTTATCAGTAGTAAATAGGTGTTCAAAATCAAAACACGATCTGATAGCTCTATTGAAAGGTATAAAGCTCAATTAGTGACTCGTGGATTTACACAACAACCAAGCCTAGATTATGATGAAACCTTTAGTCCAATCATCAAACCAAGTACTATTTAGTTAATCTATACCATTGGGCTATCTCAAGGCTTATCTGTCAGACAACTAGATGTTAGTAATGTTTTTCTTCATAGTGACCTACATGAACAAGTATGTTTGGCTCAACCCTAAGTTTTGAGGATTTATCCCATCCAGATCATGTTTATTGTCTCCATAAAGCTTTGTAAGGTTTAAAGCAGCCCTTTGCCCTTAGTACCTAAAATTCAGCACTTATATCCAACAAATGAGATTCACATAATGTCCCTATGATCAATCTTTATTATATCGCACTAAAGGATCAAGCATTCTTCATTTACTTATTTATGTTGATGACATTCTTTTAATAGGAAGTTCCTCTTCACAGATTAACAAGTTTATTGCACACCTATCTTTCATCTTCTATATGAAAGATCTTGGTGACATTCATTACTTCTTAGGTCTTCAAATTGCTTGTGATGAGTCCACTATCACTCATACAAGGTATTTACTGTTTCTTCTTTAAAAGTTTGGTCTTGATGGCACCAAACTTGTAAGCACTCCACTAGGGCCTTCAATGTCTGTTGTTGATGGTTTTCCCTTAGTTAATCATTTTCTTTATCGTCGTTTGGTTGGCTCATTATAATATCTCACTCTAACCAAACTCGACATCTCCTATGTTGTTCATCAAGTCTGTCAATTCATGTAAGCACCCCATGATATTCACCTCATTGTTGTTAAAAGGATTTTTCAGTATCTAAAGATACTCTCAATGTTGGTCTTCACTACATCCGTACCTCTATTCATAAACTTCGTGGTTTTTATGATGTCGATTGGGCTAGTTGCAAGGATGACAAACATTCCACTACTGGTTTTGCTATCTTTTTGGGTGATAATTTGATATCTTAAGGCGCTAAGAAACAAGCTATTATGTCTCGATCAACAGCCAAGGCTAAATATCGTGTCTTAGCCTCAACTATAGGTGAGCTTATGTGGTTTGTGTATTTACTCAAGAGTATTGGCTATTGTGTCCCTCCTTCTACATTGTATAGTGACAATATTAATGCCATTCATATAGCCAAGAATCTAATGTTCCATCACCGTACAAACACCTCGAAATTGATGTTCACTTTGTTCATGAATGGGTTGCGAGTGGTGTTCTCTCTTTGGCATACATTCTAGGATCGGATCAAATTGTGGATGTTTTTACCAAATCCCTTTGTGCTACAAAATTTATTCCAAATCATGGCAAGCTTTGTCTCAGTTCAGCCCCACCTTGAGCTTGAGGGGGATGATGAGATATAGAGATATGCAGATGCAAAGATCTTGCTGAGATCTCTTTACTAAGAGATCCTCTATTAGGATCCCTGTACCAGGATTCTCCCTATTTATTCACTTCATGATCTCCATAATATTTGTAATTCAATATGTTTCTATAATCTCTGTAGACAAATCATACACACACACACACACACACATATATATAGTAAGAATCAATCCTACATAAATGTCCTACAATGCCTATTTAAAGGTAATAACAATATATAGAAATATAAGTTTAGCTTTTCCTATAAGCATCATCTTTTTCTTTTTCAACAATAGCATGCTATAAATAATTGACAGGTTGAAAGACCTTTAGAGAAGGAGCCCTTATAGATTATGATGCTAAAAAATAAAAAATATATATATTAGAAGACAAGTTATCTAATAAGGTATAATGAATAACTAAAGTATAAAGATTTCGTTTTTTTTGCTCAATTTCCTAGCTGATCTACTCGCTAGATTTTTAGTAAGCCTTCTCTTACCATCTTTTGTAAAAGGTTCTTCATCATATAAAAGTTTCTTAGCCATCTTTTTTAAAGAAGGGTTTAAGATTATATATATATATATATTGCTTTCTTGTACAATAGGAAAAACCTTAATTAATTTCCTAATATTAGCATAAAGTCTCTCACACTATAGAATCCAAAATTATGTTTTGTTAACTATGTTACATTTTTCACTTCCTTTAGAATTTTGAAAATTATTGTCTAGATGAGAACTATTAATGATAAGTATATTAGAAATGGAACACATTCTACAAACTTTGATTGTCTTGCCACGAAATAAAGGTTATAGGGCTCATAAGAAAAATAGTTGTTCCTTTATAATAAATCTATCACTAAACTAAACTGTAGATTCTTTTAGGTTAGAATAATTTTTCACACTACAATGTTCTCCTCTCCCTTAGAATTTATCCTTTGACGTTTAAGAATCAATAGCCATCTAGAACATGTTCTTATAGACACTGAAATGACCATGGATCGGTCACTCTTCCTTGTCATGGATAGAAAAATAATAGGGAGTCTAAATTCGACAACACGACACTAGATTCATGAAAATTTATAGTTTCCCATGCTTAAATCCACCATAAATTCAATAAAAGTTTCATTTTATCATGAAAGGGTGGTTGGTCTTCACCTCTCACTTGGCATTCCTTTAATATATATATATATATATGATTTAACATAAAAGGTCTTAGGACAATGGTCCTACCATTAGCCAAGGTCACCACTATATTTAACTAGGCCTTATTTAATTTATAAGACCTCGAAAAAATTAAATATCTCTATGCCCAAAAGAGAAGACAAAAAAAAAAAAAAGAAGAAGCTATATGTTCTATCTAGAAGGAAAATTTAGTTCCTTTCTTCTCCTTCTTAAAAATAACACTATATTTAGGAGTACTTACCAATATGTCTTCAAATTGACCTATAATAAATTATATGGATGTACAAAGCTAACCTCTTGAGTATAGGCTTCTATTAAAGCCAAAACATATAGAAATATCATTTGCATCTTATACCTAAATACAAAGATGTTATTTGATTTAACTAAAAAATAATAAAGTTGTCACATTTCCTTGCTAGGCTTAGTGGTAATCCCATGTAGTTGGATTATGTCAAAGATCTATTAGCATGGTTTTATTCTCTTTATATATTGAGGTTTGCTTGATTTTTCTAGAGTGAAAGCCTTTCTTTATACATCTAAGGCAAACAAGTTATCTTTTTCTTATAGAATTTCTTCTTGATATTGCCCAAAGACATTCTTAAATCAATTTTTTTAGGTAATGCTGATGATAGATCAGTGTACATTAGTGATTCAATCTATGTAATGCTAGAAGTGGGTGATAAGAAAAGGATTTTATTTTGCAAAGCTTGAAGATGTCATTTATGTGTTTAAAGAGAGAAGTAAGGTTAAAGTTTATCCTTTTTTTTTAGAAATCATTAATTTCTTTAAATAAGGATTGGGGGCTTTTTAAAGAAGATGAAATGATAGGAAGATAATTGATTGAATTGATAAATTAACTATAAATCAAAATTGTAGTTATTGTAACTGTAATATCATGCCAAAAAGCTAGAAAACATTTTATTTATAAATTTCTTAAATGTCTAACATATTAGACAATGAAATATGGTGGACATTTTGGAAAAATAGTTTTTGATTTTCCATTTCATTCATGGTCAATTTTATGATTGATTGAAATATAAAAGACAAATCAATATTCTTTCATTTATATTAAATAAAGAAATATGGATGCATTATTTATATCAAAGTTAAACCGTTCATGTATCATGTGATTAAGAACAATAAATTTTATTATTAGTTTTTAAGAAAAATAATGAAGAAAAATAAAATCAAACATCAACCAATAAAGAAGGTTAAGCTCGAAAATCATATCCTATATATATATATATAACCTAACTTATGGATATTATAAATTGATATAAGCATATGTTATTATAGAGATGTTTACCAGAAAAATATGTGCAAGTAAATAAGTGCAAATTATGCTAGGATTAAGATTGTACATTCTTTATATGTTATAGATTGTTTGTTTAAGCTTAAGATTTTATGTTTATGTGAGATTTTATCTCTATAAAAATATAAATATATCATCTAATAGCTTAAAACAATGGTTAGTCTTATATACATAATTTATTATACAATTAACTCATAATTTTATGCTGCTTATTGCTTTCTTTTACGTATGACAATATATTTCTTTTCCTTACACATTTTACTAGTCATCTTATGCGTGCTTCAATTCAAGTTGAATCAAAAGTTAATTTTCTAAAAAGATGTTCAGGCATTTTAAGTGTGTTTTTTAGCTTAAAGAAAAAAAATAATTGTTAAATAAAAATTTAACACATGAGTTTAATCAAATAAATCAAGAATTATATATGTTAATAAATGTTAAAAAGAGTCATAAACGCTTGCTAAAAAATAAATTAAAAATTCAAGAGATAAATACAAATTAAAATAGTTCATCTCGTGCCAAAGAGGAGTTAATCAATTTTGTTTATTTAATTATATGTCAATTTTTCTTATAAGAAAATTAATAATTTAACTTTCAATGAAAAAAGTAATTTGCATGTATAATTCCTTCTTTTCTTAAAAATATATTTTTCTCTAAAAGAATATAGTTTTTTGTTTTTCACTATATGCTTTATTTGATAAAAACTAAGAGAAATTAGAATAAATATAAAAAACAAATATGAATGATTTGAAATAATGATATATAAAAAAAATGTCTCTTCAATTAAAAACCCTTCATCTTATTAATGAGGTTCTTTTGTTACCATAATATTTATTTTATTTTAAAAAAAGCTTATCGGAATCATAAAGACAAGTTTTAATAAAAAAAACAATTTTTTTGATAATCTTGACATGAATATATTAAAAAATATAAGAATAATACATTGCTCGAACAATTCCACAATAAAATTTTTAGAGTTTATTTTTTTATCTAATTATACAATAATAAAATAGACATGGGTAGAAAAATCAATGAATAAAGTTTAAAAAAAAAAATCATAAAAGAGTATAAAAAGATCACTCACTAATATTATAAAAAGAACACTATAGTCTTAGTTGAAAACCAAGTAAAAATGGAATAATATTTAATAAAATGATATCCTTGATATATTTTTAAGTAATTTATTTAAATACAACTTAAGTAAAATAGATTAAAAAAGCTATAAATGCCTTAACAAAAAAAAGATTGTGCAATTAAGCTTAGGTGGGCCAGCACACTTGGCCCATCACAAAGGAGGCCAAGTCCACATGCTTTACAATCTTTTTTTTTTTAAATAAATAAATTATGAGAATGATGTGGTGTTTATAGTGGTAAACAACACAGACTTTAAATAATTTAATGTGATTAAAAAGTCAAGTCCTTATTTATTATATATATATATAAAAAAATCAACCCATTTTATACTTGAAAATACTAAAGAAACACCCTATAAACCTCCACAAACCAATATATAATCTCTAATCAACCATTTATTTGTCAAAAAACTAAAACATCATCCAATTCAAAAATGTTATCTATTTTTTCTAGCAAGATAAAAAGTAAAAAAACACTTCAATAAAGCTCTTCTCGTCAAATAGAACTCATTAACATAAAAATCAATTTTTTTATTATCAAGATGTTATTGACTGATAACTTTCTTTCATGTCTCTCATTTTCCTTTGATTTCTCTTTTATTGCAAACTCCATGACTGAAACATGAAAAAAATAGTTTTGAATCAAAACATAGAATGTTAAAACTAAAGGAATCAAATGAGGAGTTAATAGAGAATATGTGAATAAAAGTGAAATTATTCACCTAAATTTCAAATGAGCCACATTTTTTTTTAGCTTGGTTATTTCCCTTTTAATTGTATATTTAAAATTTCAAACTTTATTGGCCTCTAATCAAGTTTTAAAATCCAACTAAAACCTTGAATTCCCGAGAATATACAAATAGAAAACGACCATAAACCAAAAGAAAACGACCACAAGCCGTACTGATTTTTTTTCATTCAGCCATGAACGCTTCTTCCCTTTACTACAACCAGCTTCATCCTTTTTTCTCTTTTTTTCTTTTTATAAGAGCTTCATCTCCTCATCCTTTTTTAAACAAGGAAAATCACCTTGCAACTTGCAAGTCAGCAAATAACAAATGGAAATCTATCCTTGAAGTTTCTTCCATACCACCCATATACTTTACCATCAAAGAATAATATTATCTTACAACCATGAAACAGGCAGTCAATTCACCAATACATCTTTTACGTGTCCTCCAAGGAATTTGGTTTTTTCACAATACGTAGGGAATTAAGGAAGAAAATGCCTACAATGCTACAACAAAAAGAAAGCTTCACAGCCGTCCAATAAATAAACCCATATGAGAGGGGAAAGAACACAAAAGATTAGCTTTGAACAGTCATTCAACAAAAAGCTCCAAGGTGCTTTATCTTTGACCAAAGAGATTGGAAATGACAAAGCACATAATGATCTTGAATAGAGTGAATATGTTAAAGTTTTAAAGCAGCAGAAGAATGGTGATGAGCATGGCCAAATTGGACAGGAAGATGGACGCACCAATCTTGGGTAGCCCATTTGGAGGTCCCGGTGGTACTGCTGCAGCTCCACCACCTGGAACTGGGGCAATTGCTGTATTAGAGGGCAAGGGTCCCTCCTCAACATCAGATGCAGTTAACACTGGGTTTGGAGGCTCAGCTGGGGGCAAGGCAGCAGGTGAGATTAGCTGCATGAGACCGCCAGGCTGAGCAGGGCTCATGTAAGGAGGTAAACTACTGATGTTGCCCAAGCATCGGTTCCCTGCAATAAAATGGAGCAATGTGTTACTAAATGGCAAACAGATATCACTACATGTCTGGTGGATAAATTTATTATGGAATTTCCCAAAAATGTGAAATGAGACTAGCACAAATAATGGCTGTTAAATATACTCTCAAGTCATATTGTATGATCCTAACCTGATTTCTACATGTAATATGCGAACCTATTTTTCTCAGCCTAGTACAGTATGAAATTAAACTGACATTTTCATGAGAACAAGATCATCCAAGGAATAATTTGTCCAGAACATACAACTTCGTCCAGGATTCACTCTGTATTGTTGCATATAAACTAGTAACATCAGTGACTTACTCTTGTATCTGGCAGAAGTCAGAGGGAATTCTGTGATAACACCGCTGATGTTGGCTCCCATGACGTAGGAGTTAATTTCAACTGTTGAATCTGAGAAGAAGTCCCATGCCTGAGATACAAACTCATTGCTGAAAGTTTCCACATAAACTGAGAGCCCATGCGATTGCAGCTTTGGAACAACATTTGTGACACCAATGAGGAATGAAGAACTTTCAGGAAAGACAGAGGCCTTGCTGATGACCACGGAATTAGCAAAGTCTTTGATTTCCTTCAGTGCAGCATCTTGAGCATCTTGAATATCCTCTTCAATCCGGTACACAAGCTCATAATTGTTTTTGTCCCTAAATTTCATTAGAACTGAGCTGTTGGTGGACTCAATCATAACTTTCTTGGAAGTTGGATCATCATAACCAGCTTTGCTCAAGACATCAAGTACTTTGTCAGTAACGGGCAATCCCTCTTTCTCTATAAGATAGGCTGCATTCTGAAACGAACAGAACAGACAATAAACATCAGTCAGGTGGGAACAACCTTCATTTTTTCTACTGAGCTGCATGAAATGTGGACAAAAAAAAATCACATATTCTTCTTTTTATTGGCTGCTGTTGAAGACCTTATTCTATTATTCTATGAGAGAAATCCTCAGGCGTGCAATTATAGCTCAAATATCTGTACTAAGCATGTGAGCTACTCATGAGACTAGAAGCGTGGCAGGAAGTTACGCCAAAGGATGCGGTTAATACAACCACAGGAACCAATGCCATCAACCAATGCCATCTTTATTGCTACAAAAGAAATGAAAATGCAGATTGCTAGCAGATGAGATATCTGAAATGAGCAACCATTGAATATGATGGTCTATTAAGTTTCATCAACCATGGAAACTAATACCGTGTGTGAAATGGTTTCCAAGTTGGGGAAGAAACATAAAAGAGATAATATGTTCCACTGACAGAACTAACCAATTAAGCACTGCTTTTGTTTACTAATAAGGTGTAGTGTGATGATAAATTTGATTTTGATAACATGTTTTGCATCCAACAGGAAAAGATATAAAATTTCCACAAAATCAAAGGATTATTAAGTGCAAGCATATGCAAGTTCAGAGTAAAAACGCAGCAAATGCTATAGCATGAATCAGATGATTCAAACGAAGGATCATGTACGAGTAATGTGAGCTTAGCAAAAACTCACCTCAATGCTAATCAAGACACCAGAAAGCGAGCTAGTGTTCTTTGCCAATGCTAAGAAATCAGACAATGTTAGAAACTTCCCTGAATTTCTGAATTTGGGATTCCGTATCAACTCAAATTTTGAATATGGATTGGAAATCACCGCTACAATGAAAAAAGAAACGGATCAATACAAAATCATTATCTTCAATGAAAACATTTTGACAATCATACATCCACAAAGAAGCATAATATGGAATTCAAACAACAACAACTAGATTACAAAGCAGAATTTAGAGTTCGGCAGGAGTAAAAAAAAAAAGAGCAGAGGAATATTTCTGTTCCTTTTCTCACAAAATTCTACCTTTTAAAATGTAAAGAGAGCAAAATCAAAAGAATGGTGCCAGGCAAAGGACATTTGCGTTTAGTATTGTTCCAAGAATTGTAATCTCTGTAATTCTTTTGATGTATTTATTCTCAAATCTCAAGTGGTGGGAATAGCTGGTTATGAGATCGTGTCTTGTGACTCCCACGACCAAGACATCATTTCCTTTGAGCCCTAGATGGATGTGTTTTTTTGGCTGGCCACTCTTTATTTGTCTTCCTCAATGTCCTAGATTATTTTAACTTTGTGATCCAGTAATGAGCATTCTATTTTAGCAGAATGTGAGGATTGAGTAATGCCCCCCCACGTAATTGTTTGTTTATAGGCCAAACTTTTTCCCGCACTAAAAGGAAAAAAAATTATAAAAAAAATCATGTTTTATTGGGAAGGGGGTGGAACAGAAGATTGAAAAAGCAAAGAAGTAAAAGGCAACCAGTTTGAACTTACGAGTTAAGTTCTGAATCTCACTCCATGCTAAGCTAAAGGTGAATATCCCATTGCCTGCCTTAATCTGTGGAATAATCTGTGAACGATTGCTGTAACTTGATTGGGCAACTGTTGTACTATCATAAAGATTTATAGAGCCTAAGCAAAATGGTATCCCATCTTTTGATATTTGAACAGGGCAATCAATAACATCAGCACCATCTAAAATAGCATTCTGGTAAGCCAAATCAGTGCAACCAGGGTAGTCTCCACTTGCACCATTTTTTGAAATGACCGAAAGGTTCACTGAACCATGAGAAAAGGAGGACAGAAGAGGTAAGTACTAATGTTCAAAGAATGCAATATCTTTTGAAGTTAAATCTCATATAAAAAGAATCAGAAAATAATTGTGCACCTTGAGGTGCAGCATTCTTGCCTAGACCAGAAAAACAATCTGCAATACAGAAGGAGAAATCAGAATCTCAAAATATTTATTCTCCGGATTAGGAGAAATATCCAGACAGAACTTAAGCATATAATCTTTAACTCCAACCAAAAGATTACAGCTAGGATAAGAAGAGAAATTGTCTCAATGGTTCTATGAGTCAATGAAAACAGCAGTCACAGTACTAAACCTTTTAAGTTCGACCAAAATTTGAATCATACAGTGATAAGGAATCAAGTACCAAGCATGTTCTGACATGAGAAGCTAGAAGTAGCAACAGTTGAAAGTTCAATGATGGTAGGCAAGCTAACAACTGCTCCCATAAAGAAATTAGTGCCAAATGTCCACTTATTTAAGTTGAAAAATACTAGATTGAACCAATAGTTCACGGTTTGTTCAGATCCATGATTCTTAAAGAGAAGGATTGCAGCTTACCAATAGTCGCAGAAGGAGTTACTGGAAAGTCAGAGAGCACGCCATCAACAGAGAAGTCAACATAGTCAACAAAATTGAGATACTCCGTTACAGGATCATAACTGTAATTGTAACTCAGTGGAACATCATTATAAAAATCTGATACAAAAACCTCTAGCCCTGCCTTGTGTGCATCCGAGACGATAGAAGTATGAGGTTGTAAGTAATTACTTGCATCTAAAGGCCATATGTATGACTTGGGGATAAGAATTCCAGATGCAAATGTCTTGATGAAAGTAAAGTTGTTTGAGAGAGAACCATATGTCTCATTTGTTGATAGCTCGATGACATTTGCTTCCAGAAACCGGAAGACCAGTTTTGTTATATTTAGGTTAAATCTCTTAACAATACTTCTCAAGAAACCCACTTCTGGTGATGAGAGATGATTAATGACAACCCTTCTTGATAGAGACAGTACGTAGTTTCTCATACTCAAATTGTGCTGTGTGAAGAATGCATCATGCTGCAAAAGTATCAGAACAAAAAGATTTGGTTGAAATAATAGATGGTAGTGCACGTTCCTCTGAATTAAAGGGAAGGGAAGAACAGCAACAGCAGTAAAGAAGGCTTCATGTTAATAAGTTCATAGAAGGTACTGGTGTAAGATAAAACAGAAATTATATTGCTCCTCTACCTGAATATTCAACCATAAGCCTGGTGGTTTTAAGTTAGCCACATCCTCAACAGTTTGTATGGGATAAATGTTATCAAACTTTTCACTCCGAGAATAGATTCCCTGAGTCACTGTCAAGGAAAAACAATGTCAGAATCAGAAGTTCAAGGCAGGAATTGAGAAGTTAAGAAACAGTTGATCCACACAGACTGGTATGCTAAGAAAATTTTCATAGTCAATCTCATGAAGATCAAATTAGATAAAATCTCCTTCAGAGACTAATGAGCAGGTCCCTATCAGTAAAATCTGAAGATCAACAATGGGATATCCAAATCCAAAAACAAAACAACCCCCCATTGGTTTTTTCTTCAAATATTTGATTGAAGCATGCTATCTGCAATAAAACTCTCAGTGTCTCTAAATGACCTGATGTTATTAACTGTCTATCATGCTTGACCATTACTAACTATCACTTATACATCGAGCAAACTTCACAAACAGAAGGACTATACCAACAACAATAAATAATAAGAATGGAGAATAAACAGCTTGTACTTTTGTGTTATTCTTATGCAAGTAAAAGGGGTAAGGTCTTGAGTTTGACTCCCGCCTTTGTCAATTCATTGCTAATTTCAACAAAAAATGAAATGAAGGAAATGGCAGCTGATTCACTTGATTCATGCAAATTTTTAGCAATCAACAATAAGAAAATCTGGATATTTCAAATGATCACTTCATGTAATAATAATACTTTACAAGAAGTATAGAAATAAACAGGCTGCCAAAAAATGACCAATAACCATATGAAGCAAGTTGTTGAAGTCTTAGCCAAACTCACAGAATACAAGTGACAATTCATTGAGAGTGAAATCCACTGTGAACCATCCTCGGGTAGGAATTCCATTAACTAGGTACAGCTTATCCTTATTTTGCATAACTTGTGCAATGCTAGTATAATTGTCAAGCCTGAGATCAGGGGCACAAATCCCCACACCATCTTTAGTTAACTGCACATCACACCATAGGACAACATCCGGCAAACTTGTAAACGTTGCAAACTGGAAAGCAGCTGAGCTAGAATCCGGAAATAATCCTGAAAACCCGCCACGTGCTATGACTAAAGGGGGATTTCCTGCAGAATGAAATTAATTAGTGAGCTTTTTTCATTATAAGGTCGATTGACTCTACTCAAATGTGTTATAGGGTCATATTTTTATCCATGCAAATGTACTGCAACACAGATTGCAAGTTCACTGACCAAAAATTGTTATTGCAACACAAATTACATCAAATTATTTTATGAGCATATAAGAATTAGTTAAGTTGCAAGTTCAACATTTTTTGGGTGTTCATAATAGAAATATTTTGGAAAGCACCAAGATTCTTATGAATAGCCATTTTTCTTGAAAGAATTTTATTGACCAACAAAATTATTTTTTTTTGGTCAATTTTCTCAACAAACTCAGATTTATAGAAACCTCCGGTTTTTGGAAAGCCAGGTTCAAGCAAATTAACTATCACATAAAACAAT
>JAAWWB010001653.1:0-50004 GCA_018804465.1 Populus tomentosa
ACAGGTAACATCCAAAGTCTGATATACACAAAGAGGTTTTACCCAATTCCTTTGATTGATTAAATTCCATACATATTATGAAAATCCAAAAGTAGACATAATACAAAGTGGTTCATATAAAATGTCTTCATTCGAATGATATTCCTCTATTGGCCACATTCCTGATGAAAGAGGAAACTTCATTCAAATATTCCTCGTATCTATGGCGGTTGTTAGCAATCCTGGCAGACTTCACTCGTAGCTCATTTGCCTTCCTAGCTACCATGTCAATTAGCCTGTCAGTTTGTTCAATCTTGTAATGGAACACGGTGTTATCTTGAACCAGTGTTCCATTGCTAGCGGCTAATGATTCATTGTTTGTCTCCAAAATTCGAACCATCTTTTCCAACTGTTGAATCTGATTTCTGGCCCTTTGCAATTCTTCTTTCTCTATATCAAGCTCGGCTACCTTAGTGTTTAGTTATGCATCGAAACTACTGATATAGTCTTGCCACTCCTCAAATTGCTCTTGTATTTCCTTTGCTTCTTCCTCTCGGGACTCAAGCTCGGCTTGTATCACAGACACTCGGTTTCTCATACCATTTATCTTGTTCAGGTATCCCTTCATCTCCGACTCAGCTACCCTCCTTGCTTCTCTCTCATCTTCAGCCTGCATCTGATATCAAGTCCTTAACCTTTTTTCTTCTTCGATGGCGAGATCAGCTAACCTGTTCTTTTCTTTTTCAGCCTCCCATTTTAATTTATACTGGTCCCTTTCTTTCTTCAGAGAAGCTATTGTTTCTTTATCGACAGACTTTCTGCTTTCCGAGGTCTTTTTTAGACTCACCAATTCATGCTCCACCATTACATGCTTTTTTACCAACTCGCCATTCTTAGCTTTCCACTTCTTCAATCGCTCATTTGCTTCATGCTGGGTCTTCTTTAATTGCTGATCCAGAGAGGCCTTCATCTCTTCTTCTTTCAAGAGTTGGTCTTTCAGGAATTTTTGATGATTTTTGCTATTACCGAGCTCAATCCTCAGCTTATCTAGCTCTTCTTGGAGATCTTCCTCATTGTTGACCCTTTTTCTTCTCAGCTCCAATGTCACGGACGAGCTTTCTTGGGTTCTTCTTTGCTTTTTTACCTCTTGAAGTATCTTAGATGAACTGCCACTCCTCCATATTGAATATGCAGGGCTGACCGAGAACTCCTTTTGATGCTCTTCCTTATAGACCAAAACAGGTTGCTTCCAGTCATTTCTGATGGCATCTAACATTTCCAAAGAGCTGGCTTCTTTAAATAGACTGGTGTATTCAGCTACTGCTCGAGTTCTTGGCACGTGTTGTATTCCTCCAAACTATCTGACCACTAATGAGGGTGAGTAATTTATATATCCAGTTAAGCCAATCAATGGAACCCATGCCTTGTCACCACAACTCATGAGGTAAGAGGAACCACTTACCCAAGGAGCTTTCCATCTGAAATTAGTTTGGGGAAGTTCTCGGTATTTCTCTACCCACGCCTTTTCATCCAAACCATTCCATTCTTTAGTCAGCATCAGCTCAAGAGGCCTCATGTTAAACCACCAGAAATTATTGAAGACTTCTTTTGATGCTTGTAAATGGCTTACTATCCACATAAATAAGAGAGGGATACAGCATCGCATCGCCCCTTTTCCATGTAATCTGCAATGGTTGAGAGATAGGAAGGTTTCAGCTAAGATAGCTGAAGCAGGGTTATGCTTTACCTCTTCAAATTCAAGAAAGGCGTTAGCAGCTTCAATGCTAATAATTCCGGCAGCTTCTGAAGGAAAAAGAACCAACCCAAATATGGCAAAAGCAATTATCTGATATCTTTCTTCACCTAACTTCCCTTCTTCCTTATCTGTCTTCAATTTATTCTCGATCATCTTCCACTTGAAACCTCCATTGGGTATCTTATACCGATCAACTTGATCCAAATGTAGAAGTTTGGCAACTGCTGTATCTGTATTCTCAATCCTTTGCCTGAAGTACACTTTGTAGGGGTCATTCGAAAAACTTAAGATCTGAGCATACTTTTCAAGAGTAGGAGTCATATCAATATCCCCAAAGGTGAAACATCTGTAGCTTGGATCCTAAAAATGCATCAAGGCTTTGACTGCTGAAATCTAGACATGTATTCTTATTAGGTGAGCAATTCTTCCATACTTCTTCTCAAACAGATTCTCATCAATATAACCCAGAAAAGGGGCCAACTTCTTTATGGTGTCTACAGAATAGTGCACTTTGGTTATGTGTGGTAATTCCTCAACCTTGGTTCTTGGGCAATCCCCTTCGACTACTTGCATCATCTCAGATCTTTCCCCATATTCCGAAAAGGTAAGGGAAGTCATGGTCTTAGCTCAAAAAATCCTGCAAAGTTAAGACAAATTCTAGTTTATTATATGAGGGATATGTTTTCTAACTGGTCTCAAAAAGGTCTATGAACTGCCTAGTGACCACCTCACGTGAAGGCAGTATAGGGGTTTTACAAGGGATGGTTGGGGCACTATGTGACCGCCATCACCAAGTAAACACTCAGTTCATAGTTGGATGTTTCACGAATCTGAACCCCGACTGAAAGTCATGGGGCAGACCGCTACTCCCCTCCTATCCTAGAATTGTGTTTTCTTGCAAAATTAAAAATGCATGAATGCACTAATCTTGATGTATGTATGAGCAAGGAATAAGAGTGTTGAAACAGTAAAGCTAAACAGACCAAAATAGAAAATCAAACAATCAAACAAACAAAGCCTAGTCCAAACAAGGTGTTCCCCAGTGGAGTCGCCAATCTGTCGCACGTCAAAATCCGCGCGACATTGGCTGATGATTTTTTTGTTTATTTTCCATTTTTGCTTGGTTTGTTGGAGTCGCCACCTAGTATTATGGTCACTAGGAACCTAAGGTCTGCGAGAGTCTGAGTAAGGGACTGGTTGTGCAAGGGGAAGACGCATCACCCCCAGTGCACCCTACCTAAGGTAAGCTGCATTATTGTTTGATTGCTTTTCTAGGTCGAGTTTCTATTCGCTGGTCTTTCTAAAGTTCAAGGCAGATCTCCCCTCATGAGGAAGTCTCTACCTTATTCGGTTAAATCCTCACCATTCTAAAGTCTGAATTTTAAAATTGCTTTTACTTACACCTTGTATCTTTAATACCTGAGGATGTACATTATCATGTAATTTTACACCCCACAAATATTAAAGTCTACATCCGGATCCTAGAAAAAAAGAAAAAAAAAAGGTTGGGAAAAGGTTTTTGATATTTTGGCCAAACCCTAATGGATGATCATAAACTAGTTATGATATCCATTTTTGAATTTTTAAAATGGGAGGAAAATGGAATTTTTGTGAAAACATGCTTGGAAAATTCTTTAGGACTTGGCCGTATGCAATAAAACATTTTTTTTCCTTTTTTTTTGTTTTTTTTGAAATATTTCAAAGAAAACCGGGTATTTTAATACCGGACTTGTATCTTACATTGTAAGTATACAACCCAATATTAAGCAAAACTTGGTAGAAAAATATTTTAAAGAAAGAAATTATTTTTTTATTATTATTTTTCCTTTTTCTGAAATTTTTTTTTTTGAAGATTTTTTTTTTTTTGCAAAAAACCCATCAAAGCTTCATGATACTGAAACGAATGCAATCATCATAGGTAGGGAAACGAAAAAACGGGTGCAATTATTTGAACTGTTGAGATTACATAATTATTTGAACCATAATTAGCCACTGCATGCAGAGATAAATTCTGCATGCAGCAGCTACAAAGAACGAACGAAGAAGAAAAGGATGGAGCAGGGAGGAGAGAATTACCTGGCGTGGAGAGAGTCGGCAGCCTGGCTGGTGATGCGCGGTGTGACTGGAGACGGCGAAGCAGGCGTCGTGCACTGGTCCCGGTTGGAAGAAGAGTGAAGCAGGTCCTACAGAGGAGAGGGAAAGCTCACGGCTGGAGCTGTTGGAGTGGCTGAGGAGGAAAATGCTACCCAAGCTGCTGCTAATAGGAGTGCAAGCCGCTGGAAAGAGTGGTTGCTGCTGCTGGGATTGCGGTGGTGGAGAGAGAGAAACGTTGTGCAAAGAAGAGAGGGGGAGAGAGAGAGGTGTTGCAGGCTTCAGTGAGATTGCTGGGTGATGGATGGGATGCGGTGTTTCAGGGGAAAGATGGTGGCGAGGTCAGTGGTGGCGACTAGAGGCCACGGTGGAGAGAAAGAAAAAAAAGAGGACTGGTTGCAGGAAAACCGGGCAGGAAAAGCTGATTTTTTGCCAACTTTGCGTTCAGTTTTCTCCTCCCTCTGAGCATGAAATTGGCTCCTATTTATAGGGATCGAAAGAGGGTAATCTGGTATTTAACGGGGAAAAATTCTCAGCCCTTGATTCGACTCGAGGAATCCAAGCTGTTGGTTCAAAGTGTGCACCTCGAACTGCCAAATTTGGCAATCCAAGGCTGCAGACCGCCCGAGGGTGCCACTTTGGGCCAATAAACAGAGCTGTTTCCAAGTTGTTCGACCCGACCAGACCACTCTACGAGATAAATATGTTTCAGGGGAACATGTTGGTGCACGTCTTGTCGGATTTGGGGGCCACACGAGTGAGAAAACGAGCCTGGAAAGCAGCCACTCGGGCAGCTTTGTGAGGAAGAAGATGAACAGTAACCAGGCGACACGTCGCCTGGTCCCTTCCCTTTTCTTTTTTTTTTTCTTTTTTTTAACACCAAAACAGCGTCGTTTGGGATAAAACATTAGGAATTTTTGCCGATTTTCAATTTAGCCCTCCAGCTTTCAATTTCGTTCAATTTGGCCCCCGGATTTTGTCAATTAAACCCCTATAGTTTGGCGCCTTTTGCAGATTGGTCCTTGTCTTTGGATTTTCTCAATTTAACCCCTAATTGACCCCAAAACTTCAATTTTCTTTCAATTTGGCCCCTGATTTCAATCAATTAACTTGGTAAAAATTAAATTTGGTCTCTTAAAATAACAATCTTCTTAATTAAGCCCAAATTAAGCTCCCAAACTTAATTTTTCACCAATTAAGCCCCAAATAAAATTAATTTGACCCATTTAAAGTATAATTAAGTCCTTGCACTTAATTAAATCCTTCAATTGGACCCAAATTAATTCTTACACATAATTAAAATTCAATTTGGCCCATGATTAAATCAAATTGGCCTAGTAAAATTTAATTATGTCCTTGGACTTAGTTTTTATGCAAATTCGTCCAATAATCATTTAATTTAACCTTGAATTTGCATTTTCTCCTCCAATTTTGGGCACAATGGGGCGCCAATAGGTCTTGAATCTCCTCCAAAAATTTACAATTTGATTTCCCGGCATACTTTCTCCATGTTGCCAGCCTTTATTATTTTTTTGTCTTTATTATTATTTTTTATTTTATTTTGGGAGAATAACCCAGAATTGAGTTATGACACACCCAATTCCCAACACCACTCCCATCACTAGATCTTTTATTTATTTGCCAGATTCCTAGACGTCAACCCCATCATTGAGTCTCTTATTTATTCACCAAATTTATCAAGTAGTAACCCCCTTATCGGGACAATAATTCGTCCGCACATTTTCAAATAAGAACATTTTAAACCTCCAATTAGTAGCACGAAACTGACACAAGAAAAATATGGAAGGAATTTTATTCATACCGTTGATGTTGCTCTTGTTTTCGCTGAAAAGTACTACAATTCATAAAATATGGCGACAAGTCTAATTAACTTTACTTAGAAAAAATGGGGGAAATAGCAGCACTGTTTCCAAATAAAGAAAACAAGTCTTCACATTCTTGGTTGCATGTTTTCTTCCACCGCTCTCACCAAACAAATGAAACATAAGATTTAATTTCAGTTCTTCATATTATAAACGAAGATCATCAAAAATCGTTCACTAAAAAAGGTTTAAACATAGGACATCCTCCAACTTAAATGAACCCCTACCCCAATCATTTTATTTTTCAAAATTTTCTAATTAAACATGCTAAAAAATCAATACAAACATACAGAACCTGAAATTAAAACCCGATCACTCAAACTTGTTTCCAAAGCCATATAAAAATCAAATGCCACTTCATCAAACAAAACCAATTTCTTTATTATCAATTAAAAGCATAACACACTTCAATCTTTTTTGAAAAAAATACGATATTGTTTATATCAATCATTACAATCCTTCAATTATTTCTTTATGAAATAATTTCAATTTATTTCGCCATCATGAAATTAAATTTAAATTTCACACTCATAAATTACTAATAAATTACTTCCAATCCATATACCCATAATAAATTATTATATTTATAATACATTTATCGCCATGGTTTATCCAAATAATAAATTGGTTGTATTATCCATTCCATGACTGCAATTCCACCATTTTCCCTAATCCTTATTTATTACAACAATAAGATTAAACAAGGATTTTGTTATAATTTAACAACCCAATTCATTTATTTTCATGAACTTGGCCAAACCTTTATAAGATAGAAAATTAAGATTTTTCTTCCATCCTATTTAATTTGCAATTCAATACTTCTCACCATGTTTCTTAACATATTTCAACACTAATTTTATCATTACTCACACCCACATTCCATCATTTTATTTCTTTCCTCACTTTGTCTAATTTCTTAGTTTAGTAAGGATGGCTTCTTTTTTTTTCCCGTTTACATCCTACTTATTTATGCATTACTTAACCTCATTAAATATATTTCCATCCACACTAAAATCCTAACTTAGTCAAATACAATTTTCCTCTTCTTCCATCATTTAGCCTTGCTAGGAAGGATCGATTCTTCTTTGATTCTAGTTTTCAAAACTCATATAAAATTAATTTTATTCATTTGAGCATGGTAATTTTTCTTTTCATCAATCAAACATATTTCCTACTTTTTTCTACTAATGCCAAAATTTCAAGTAAAGGGTGGCATGAAATTTCTTCAATTTTTTACTCAATTAAACATTAACCCATTTAATTCTCATGCCAACAAATAAAATTTCATCACAATATCATTACTACAACCAATATGCTAATCACAAAGTTCCATAATCAAGCACATCATCACCCAAGCATACATGTATGAAATTTCTACAATCAACACAATACAATCATATTTACTACTAAGATAACAAGGAATTTAATTAGAAGAAACCTCAAGGTGAAACCACCCTTTATCTCCCTCCTCCTTCCCTTCTCCACACTTCATTCTTCCTCCACAAGCTTTAAAACCCTTAGATCACTCAAATATTTAATGTAGCTCACCATAAACCTTCTTAATTATCCTAACTCTTCATAATCATGCATTATTTTCAAGAATGGATGAGAGAATTGTAGAGAAATGTAAGAAAATCCCTAACTCCCCTTTTCTCTCCATGTAACCCGCTGCACACCCCAAGCAAATTAGGGTTTATATAGTAAAATTTTTATTATTTGCATTTAAGCCTTTGCCTTTCATGTTTAAATTTATCTAGTCCTCATTAGTCATTTTCTTTTCTTCTTTTCTTTTTCCTTTTGGTTGACTGGAAACAGCCCTTTAAAGGTTGACATTTCAACTAATTTATTTCATCCTTCTTTGAATTATATCACCATGTATTTCTAGTATATATATAAAAAAAATTTCCCGATTAGCAGTACTTTTCCGTGTAAAATTTAAAAATCACTAGATATAATATTCTAAGAATTCTGAAATTTTACCCCATGGTAAAATAATATATTAGAATGCTCCACACAAAGTTTCAACTCAATTTGTCAATCATATCAAAAGTTATGTATGATAACGCAAAACTAGTCAAATTGCAATTTTTCTAAAAAAAATCCAAATTTCTTTAAAAATTCTGACATTTTAACCAAAGCTAAGAAAATATATTATAAGTCTCTATGCAAAGTTTCAGATTTGTTTGACAACCTGATCAAGAGTTACAAATTTTTAGTGTAAAACTAGTCAATTTATGATTTTTTGCCAAAAAATCAAAATATCCTTATTTCATCCCTGCATAAAGCACCCAATCATTTTACTATCTCATCGGAGCCACTTTACTATATTTATTTTCCATTTTTAGTCATTTATGGCTAATTCCCATGCCACGACAACATTACCGATATGTCGTTGGTGTTTACACCAGCACTTTTCATACCTTTCTTTCTTTTTTGACCGGGGGTTTACATAAGGAGAATGACCATTGTGAGGAGGAAGATGATGTTATCACATCGAGGACAACTTGGAGATAAAAAGGGATTAAGTACATAACTATGTTGGGGAGTTAAGTAAAGTATAAAGTAGATCGGCATTGTATAAATATTTTTGTATAGAAAACTTTGTTATTATTGAGATCACATAATAAAGTGAATATAAAAATTGATTGAAATGACTTATGTGGCATAACTTAGGGCTATTTGGAGTACAACCTTGTTTGGTTCTTGAGGGGGGGGGACTGTTATAATAATATATGAAATAAAAAGAATAAATGGACAAAAGTTACAAATAACAAAAATAATTGTTATTCAAAATTGTTAAAACATACGTATATAATGTGTTTATAATGTGTATCAAGGCATATATAAAAAATTTGGAATTAATTCAAGGATGCATGTATAAGTTATAAAATATACATGTAATAACATGTTTGTAATATGATATATATTGACTTGACAGTCAATGTGGTATGAAAATAAATTATGGTTGTATTAGTAGCAGAATGACATCCTATTGGCAATGATGGTACCCACATGTTGGAATGTGACTAGTAATCATGTTTTTCAATGTAAACGGTGCGAGAAAAACTATGGCTAAAATTATAAATTTTTTAGAGAAGAATCTACTCCAAACATAAGTATACAAAGGATAAAGAATGTAATAATATTCCACTCATGTGATGCAATAGACCATTAAGTTAAAAGGTGAAATAAACCTTGAGCATGTTTTTACTCGATGGGGTGAAAATAAGTTAATGATGGGGTAATGATGGTGATATAATATGACAAGTTAAAAAGAAAGGTGATAATGCAACTAAAATCAACTGTCATAAAACAAGTCAATGTTAAATGACTAAGGGTATGGAGAATGAGAATTTTAAATTGTTAAGTGTAAAAGTCGAATCGCTAAAAAATATATGATATCATTTTTGTTTGTAAAGGAATGAGTCTTTGTGGTGTTTCTTTTTATATGGATAATGTTGCCTATTAACATATGGATAGAAAAAATTGTATTGAATGACATGATGGGGATATAGAAATATATCTATATAAATTCAACGTGAAGGGTTCAAATGATGGATTGGACATAAGCAATGAGGTTAAGAATGGTTAAGTGGATAAATGTGACATATGTATATGTTAATATGGAAATGATGTGAAAACTAAGTATTGATTATCAAATTATAATTGATTTTGAATATTATGTATACATTGACTCCTTATGGACTAAAAAGTAAAAATTATTATGAATATTGTGTTTGTAGGATGTTCAATTCCTTATACTCTAGCTTAATGAAGGGAGATCAAAGCTTAAGGACTAGATCATAATAGTCTCGCATTCTATAAAAACAATTGCTCTAATTTTCTAAGTTCAAGGCTTAAGAAAGCTATTTTACATGCATAAATTATGAGGTGTTATATAACATCTTCCTAGTCCCGCTCATGCGGTTGACTATTATTTAATAATTACCCCCATAATTATGGTTAGTACAATAAAATTAAAATCAAGTCTTCATTTTTTATGTCCGACCTAAAGTAACCATTTAATAATGGATGTGTCTTTTTATAATAAGACCAACTATTATACCACAACACAACTCTTAAGATACATATCATAATAAGATTTCATCAGTTTTTTAACAATACATTAGCATGCATCATGTAAACTCTTCATTAGTGTACTGCTTAAAAATTAAGACTTGTAAATATTACCAAAATATTAAAAGGATGAGGTGACAAGCACCTATATGTTCTCTCTCACTGGTCTTGTCTCACTTACCTGGGGTCATGCAGCTGATGTCTCTCTTGCATCATCCAAGGTCTTATATTAAATTCACTCTTTTTTTAAGAAAATATCAATAATGTACTTCTCAATATTCTTTTAACAAATTGAGTACTTTTTTATTCATATTTTTTCATTATCACACATTGAACTTAAGTTTTTTTTAACTCTTGATATTCCAATATAAACAATGCTATCATGTAAGCTTATTTCATGAATACAAACATATTATGTTCTTCTTTTTCATATAATAATCACTTATTTTCCTTAAAAAACCAAAGAAAACCAAAGCTTATTCCATAAAAGAATCAAAGAAAACCAAGAAAGAGCCAAAATACAAAATCAGCCTACCACAAAACAGTAGCTAAAACGGTCTCACTATTTTGATAAATGGTCTAGCCATTTCTTAAATCAGTTCAGCCATTTCTTAAAATGGCTAGTCTGTTTCTATTACTGGAAAATTTTCCTATTCTTTTTTTCTTTAGCCAAAATCTTCACCTTTACAACAAATTTGAGTTTTATCTTTAAGATTAATACATATATCATACAAGTTATATATGTAACACATTATAGATGTTTATACAACAATAACCATGCATAAATTCAAGAAAAGATTACACCTATTAATTTCCTCTAATTGGTCAAACCCTAAACCTAATTGGGGTTTCTACCATTGGACTTCTCTTTAATTTGTTGTTTAATTCTCCTAAGTACTTCCTTTTAGAATATAGACCTTGTTTGTTTGCTGGAAAGTAGTTTTCTTTTGGAAAGTGAATTCTGGAGAAAGTGAATTCCGGGAAAGTATTTTTCGATATTTGATAGTGTAATAAAAAATAAGTTGGAAAACACTTTCCAGTGTTTGGTTATGTCATGAAAAATGAGTTGGAAAATAACTTATTAATATTTTATTTTTCTCAAATTTATTAAAATAACAAGGAACAAATCTTACAAATTAAAAAATTGAATGAGAATAAAATTGAAAAAAAATATAATTTCATAAATTATCTTAAATAAAATAAATAATAATCAAAATAATAGAGATCAAATCTAAAAAATAAAAAAAATTGAAAGATGAAGAAATTAAAATAATAATAATTAACATTTCATAAATTATTTCAAATAAAATAAGTAACAATCAAAAGAATGAGAACCAAATTTGATAGATAAAAAACTTTAATTAAAAAATAATAAAGGAAATCAAATAGCAATTATAAAAATGAGGACCAAAGTTAATATAAAAATTAAATTCTAAGGGATGAAATTGAAATACAAATATTCAAAACAAAATCTATATAGCAATCAAAAGTTTGAGGATCAAATTTGATATAATCAGCAAATAATATGACATTTCTAAATTTTTCACAACTTCCGGAAAGTGTTTTCCTCCCAAAATAAAAAGAAAACACTTTTCTAGAAATCAAGCCAAATTTTACTTTGACTAAAAAGTATTTTCCGTTGACCAACTTTTCTAATGACAAACAAACACAGGAAAGTTTGGAAAGTCGTTTCCCGGAAACCACTTTCTAGGAAACAAATACAACCTTATTTAGGAAATATTTACTAAATACATAATTTTTCCCCAATCAACATGAACCCTAATTTTACAAACAATTTGGGGCTTTTCTCTTCCCCTTTACAATTTAGTGTAAGAGAAGAATATAGAAGTTAAGACTCCTTACCAAGTGGTCTTGAAATCAATACATTAACTTCTTGACTAACTTCTTGATTCATTTCTCTTCTTCCCCAATTCTTCCTGCTTTTCTTTAATCCCTTGAATTTCCTTTTGGTTTTTCTTGAATTCTTGCTTGAGTGCTATATCTTATTGCTTAACTCTCTAAATGTTCTCTTAATTTTTCTAGTTTGAATTAGCTCTCTCTGGATTAAAAATCACAATAGAGCTCATCCTTTCATTTTCTCTTGTATTTGAGATGGTTCCTCTCTTTTTCCAAGAGAGACCGTTACTTCCCCTTTATTTCTTTTTATCATTTTTTTAATCCTTTCTTTAAATTCAATTTACTCGCCATTCTATTTTGCATTTCTCATTTTCAACCCTAATTCCATTTTGTTCTCCCTTTTTTTAATATTGTAATATTATTCTTATAATAAAAGCTTGGGGTTTTACATAATATATGGAAATGGACTTGATTAATTATTACTATAAAATAAAAGGGTTAATGATGTCAATGTGTGCATTAGCATCGACATGAACATGAAAGGAATATATGGAAATGGACTTGATTAATTGTTCTTAGAAAATAGAAAGGCTAATGATGTTAATGAATTCATTGGTACTGGGATGTACTAGAAAAAATTGATTAATTATCTAATGGAATGAAAGCTAATGACACCAGGTGGATTGGTATCAGCATACCTTTGATTTGTTACACTTAAGGTGAGGGCTAATTATATCAATTTTGGAATTGACATTGGCATCAATTAGTTGACCCAGTTTATGGGTGATGAATTGATAATTTGATGTTAGATGTTGGAAATTGAAATAAAAGATAAATGATTGATAAGTAAATGGGATAAAAAATATTTGAATTATTAGCACAACATTAAAAAAAGAGAAATGAGCTACATTTTATCTAATGTAATATTGTTAATTAAATTATGTCATTTGTTTATGTTTGTTTATTATATTTTTAAAGGTCATCTCATACATACCAAGAGTATACTTATTTATCACTTTTGTTTACATAGAATAATTATAATGTGTCCATTTTGGATTATAATATATTTTTGTTCAAGCATGTAAATATCAAAGCTCAACTTTTATTATGGATGTATGAATTTATATAGCTCTACTTTTTAATATGTATCCTATAATTTTATATAAACTCTCGATGTGTTATATACTTCTTTGTATGTTATGTTGGATGAATTGAAATTATTGAAAAATGGTTAATATGGATTATGATCTAGGATGATTGGGTTAAGGGATTGAGATTGCGAATAAAAGTAAAACAGGTTTAGTCGATAATTTGAGATGTTTTATTATAGAGGAAACTCTATCAGAATTTTGATAGAAGTTATAATAGAGTACATGATAATGTTTTTATTTAAAAAGTATTCCTATTAATTCCCTATTAAAGTATGTGTTTTGTCTCAGAAATTGAGACTATTATAGTGCAAAATTTGTATTAGTTTTCTATTTGATTTATTATTATTATTTTATTTTATTTAGAATTATTTTATTATTTTTTTCAACCTTTTTTTAGATGTTTTTAAATCTAAATTTTGACTTTCCAGGATTATGTTCAAACTTGATTGTGAGTTTTTAGATCTTTTTATCCGTGAGGTTCACATTAAATGTTATTGTTTTAGAATGATGATATTAAATCATATATAATAATTATCAGCTTGAGCACTAAAAACTTTTTCACATTAGTTTTTGAAAAATATTTTTATAGAATTTCTTTTTTTTATAAAATAAGTTATTTTCATTATTTTTATGTGTTAAGGAAAATAATTTTTTTAAAAATGAATTATGTTCCATTCATAATTATTGAGTGGTGGTAACCAAAAGGAGTTGTGATGTTAGAGATCATAATAATGATAGTGGAGGTGGTGACAATAGTATTTGTATTGATCATAATTGTAAGATGGTGATTAGTGTGGTAATAATGGATGTATCTGTAATAAAATAACATTAGTGGAGTTAATGGAAAAAATAGCTATAATTATTATGATAATTATAATTGTACGATGATGGTTGTAATGATTGGAAAGTGAAGGATGCAAATGGTTACATTAGTAACAATAGGGTAGTGATGGAGGTGGTGATGGGGTTAGTAGTAGTTATCGTTATAGTTGAAAGAGCTATCCAATAATCTCTATATAAAATTTATTTATTTCTATATTTTGTTTTAAGATTTTGTGTGATATCATTAAAATTTCATTAAAAAATAAAAATAAAAATTTTAAAAAAGTGAGCATAAACAAAAAGGGGTATTTTACTCATCTTTTTAACCTTAAAAAAAATTACCAACATGATTGAAAAAAATCTTCTAACAATAAATTATATATATATATATATATATGTAATTTTCATCAATTTCTTTCTTGAAATGGGAAACAATAAAAATCTTACATGTGCCATCATTTTTTAAAAAGACTAAAATTATAGATACTGGCTTCATGGAAGGACTTTTATTATCTAACTAAGCAAAAATAAAAGCATGTTCAATTTGAAACTCTATGGAGGTCATTATATACATTAATATAAAAAACATTTCTTATGAACGCATCATGTATTTTTAGGTACAAAAAATATCAAATAAATAACTTTGAAATTATTTTAATGATTTTAATATTTTGATATAACGAACATCTAAAAAACAAATATTATTTTATAAGTTTTCTACTTTTACACTATCTTCAAAATCATTTTTAAAAACAATAGTACAACATCATTAAACAAATAATTAGTGTTCTAAACCACAGTTATTAAACCTGGACCAGTTTTGTGGGTTGACCTGGTGGCTAGACCGGTCTAGGTTTGTTAAAAGACCAGTCAGTGCAACAACCCAAAAAACCCAGTCGACTTGGTGGGGCGATCCATGAACCGGGTGACCCGAACAAACCCAGATAAGACCCAGTGTTTTTTCTTTCAAATGTGATTTTTCTCCTATATCCCTTTTTTTCATATTTTTTTAGTTGTTTATTAACATATTTTAAAGTTCACTATATAAATATTAGAAAAATATTTTATTTTTTCAATATGAGATTTGAAATCTTTTAGTATATATACTCTATGTTTTTTTTAAAAAAAAATATGTTTTTTCAACGTAAGATTTGAAACCTTTTTATATATATATATATACTCTATGTTTATAAGAAAAAAGTTATATATTTTCAATGTGATATAAAAACTTTTTGGTTTAAATACTTCAACTTAAAAAAATAACATAGAATCTTTTTAATGTAAAATTTTAAACCTTTTAATATATATATATATATATATATATATATATATATATTTTATTCATATTTCAAAAAAAAATATTTTTTCAATATAAAATTTAACTGCTGACCTGGCAAAAGCAAAACCCATTTCCAAAATCACCCCCTAATCCCCTAACCACACCATTAGGAAAAATTCATGAAAAGAATAAAAAGGGCTTCTTAGAAAAAGCTTACATCTTTTTCTCAATTAGAGCTAAGTGCACGGTATTTGTAGCCTTAAACCCCACTGATCCCTAAAACAACACCATTAGAAACTCTTATTTATTTATTTATTTCAGATATGAAAACTAGGTTTTTTTCCTTGTTAAGATTGACACTACTAATTCACGAGAACTAAAAGAGATTTTGTGAACTCTTCCAACCAATTTTTGCTCCTTATGGAAAAGAAATTTGGTGCTATTTTAAGTATATGAAAATCCACTTGTTCTAGCTCACATGTCAAGGGCAAATGGGTTTCCATTAAAGAAATATATATATATATATATATATATATTAAATTTCTACTTTAATCTATGATCTATAGGCTTAATTTTTTTTTGTTTCCTTAAGATAGAACCTAGTTTTGCAGAGCAGCAAAGATGATTCAGTTGTTGTTCTTAGTTCTTTTTGCTGAGGGGTTTGTGGCATCTTTGTTGTTGGTAAAGATTGGCCCATTGAGAGACTTGGTGATTAAGAGTTTGGATCAGATAAAGATGGGAAAAGGGTCCTGCTACAGTGAAAACTATTGTTGGAACCATGTTTGTGATTCTGTTTTCTAGCCTCATGAGCATTGTTAAGATCTAAAATAAGGGTGCAAAGCTTGGAACCATGTCACCTATGGATCAGGTTCTATGGAGAATCCACTTGCTTGAAGCATCACTCATGGGTACAATCCTATTCTTTTCTTTGGGTCCCTTTGTTTGCTTGCTTCTTTGTGTTTTTTGCTTTCAACTTCTTTTGTTGTGCTTGATGATGCTATTTTGGATGGAAACTTGTGGTTTGCAATTATTAGTTCTGATAGTAGTGAAATAAAGAGGAAATTACACTCTTTTTTGGGGGTAAATGAACTTAATTTATATCAAGTTTCACTACTATATTCCAATGTTCCCATAAGCACATAAGAAAACGCTCTAATAAGTAGAAATATGTAGACTATATAATGCCCCTGATTATATTGTTGCTTATGAATCTAGAAGGTGAAAACTCGTACCATTGGAGGTAACTAGTGAGAAGAGATGGCAAGTTTAAGTTAGGGATGCATGAATTGATAGCTTATACTATTGTGGAAAACCATGGATTTAGTAGAAGAGTACAATGAGAAAACATATATGAATGGTCAACCTCACATGGTTGAGATATTGTTGAGTGTGTGAAATACTGTTCACAATGCATAATCAAGTTGAGCTGAGAATTTGATACGAGATGGTACGTATATAGAAAAGCATCAAGTCACTCACAAAAATGTTAGTTTTCACATACTACTTTAAGGTACTAAACTAAAAAAATATAAATGCGAATTACTCATCACTCTAAAGATATAGATCAATTACCACTTTAGAGTTGTAGAGTTAAGGTAATAAGTCAACCACTCACAAAAGAGATACAAAACTTGATAGGTTGCCAAAAGGCTAAGTCAAAGACTTTAATTCAAAATTCGCCTAAAGATTCTTCATACATAGTTTGAACCATCATTATATACTTGGAACAACTATCCAAGTCTAAGAAATACTAAAATAACATAATTAAGATTCAAATAAATGACTTTGATAGAGCTAGATAAATATTAACTAGCACATGTTTTTGACCACACATGAAAACTAAAACAACCATTATTTTTTTTTTAGAAAACTCCAATGCACATATGATTGGATATTCTAAAAAGATCGTATTCTGAACTTGAAAATGATAAGCTTATTTTCCAATGCAATGAAGAGATGCAAATTCGGGCTCAAAGTTGGTCATGGGCTGACAATATCATAAAAATTTCACTCATTTACACCGTCAACCCAAACTCAAGTAGCCCATCATCAATAAGACTATTAGATGACACTCTCGTGTCAAGTTCTTCTGGTTAAGATAAACTCATCCTTGAGTTCAAATGGTTATTTCCCCAAACTCAAGTAGCCCATCATCAATAAGACCATTAGATGACACTCATGAGGACACTTTCATGATCCTTTATACAAGCCTTGAGTTGGAATCCTTTAACATAACATACATTAGTTTCCATGTTATGGATATTCCTCAAATTACCATGAAAGAACAACTCCACTCTCCTATCTTTATCAACTCTATTATGTTTTGAATTATTGACAATTATTTCTAGAATGTTGCTAAAAATATTGATAAGTTCACTTTTTTTTTTGTTATAAAACATTCACTTTTACCCAATTAATTTCAAAATTCTCCTTAGTCATATGTAAAGCACATCCTTTGTAATTTTCTTTATCAAAAACCACTTCTAGAACCACCTCCATAACTTGCTGCCCATCTGATATAATATGAACTTCTTTCGCAAACTTAGGTCCATCATAGATTGAGATTTTTGCATCAAAATCTTCTCCTTCAGTACCATCTTCCTCATCCTCCCTAAATTTCAGTGGTTGATTCTAATCCATAAATGATCTAGAATCATAAAAAAATTCAGCGTTATCATCGTTTTCTTCTTGCTGAAATTTCTCTTGTATATCCCTATTAAAGGGTTGCCATCTGAGCATTATTACTTGAAGAACCATTTTCAAGAATATTAAGTTCGGACTCTTAGTATGACATTGTATTACTTTTTCTTTGATGCCGAGAAGAAGAACCGTCACTTGAATCATGGTGTGGTTTGTGATGGGAAATGATTTACATCCTCATCATTATGGGCTTAATTCTTAAATCAATCAAAACACTCCTTGAGTTGCTTTCTCATTTCATCAATTTCAAGAGCTCAAATGTCATTCTTGAACTATTGCATAGGACATCCACGAACAACCATGGTTGTAAATCCTAAACTCTAATACCAACTTGATACTAGGATGGTATGGATATGTCAAAGTAACAGGTCACTCACACATATGTTAGTTTTCGCTCACCACTTTAAGATACAAAACTAAAGAGATATAGATGCGAATAACTCACCACTCTAAGGATACAGATCAAATCACCACTTTAGAGTTACAAAGTTAAGGGAATAAGTCTATTACAAAGAAGATACAAAACTTGATAGGTCATTGAGACCTAAATAAATGACTTTGCTATAAAACTAGACAAATATTAACACACAATTATGATTTTCAAAAAACACAAATAGACATAGAAACTAAAACATTCATAATTGTTTTATAGAAAACTCTAATGCGTGTGTGGTTGGACAATATAAAAATATCACATTCTAAATTTGAAAACCACATAAGATAAACTAATTTTCTCATGCAATAAAAAGATTCAAATTCAAGCTCAAAGTTAGCCCAGATTCAAATTCAAGCTCAAAGTTGGCCCATGGGCTAACATTAAACATCATGAAATACTTCATTTATTTACATTGCCAACCCCAACTTAAATAGTCGACCATTAGAGGACACTCACATGTCAGAATTGTAAACAACATTTTATACCAATGATAACTTTATAGAGACAATATATGCACCCACCTATTTTATAAGGTTGAAACTTCCCAAATTACGAGTAAGTATGAAGCCTTGATTTTGTTTCCATTAGCACTAAACTTGCTCAAAACATATGTTATTTCACTCTTTGATTTTTCTTGTTTATGGTTGATATTAGGTGAAGTAATAGCATTACCTTGACCGCTTCTTTCTAGTTGGTGCAATTGTGAATGCTTTTATTCTTCCATCTAATGAACTGGAAGGGAAATAAGTAAACTTTATTTGGTTGATATTGAAAGGTTCCGGTGATGTTTGACCCTTTAGCCATTATAACCTAGTGACTAACATGCTTTATATAGCATTCAGAAGATTTAGGAAGTGGTTAATTGTGAACTTTTCTTGAGGTTTAAAGGTAAGAAATCTATCTATGATTTAGACTCAACACTATGACCTGTTATGCATTTTAGTGTTTTCCTTTTTGTCTATAACATGATATGCTAATCTACCATGGTTCTTCTTGCATTTTAAATGGAACATATGATATAGCGTAGTTAAATGAGCTTATATGACCTGAGGGAATGATGATGTCATTCTTAACTGTGAAACTAGATGGTGGATGTCATGATGGAGCAAACCTTTTGTAACGGTTCCAAATTGTTTTTCTGCTTATAATCAACATGTCAAATCAAGATTTCAAAAAACAAGGGATTTTTTTTTCTATTTCTACTGAAATTCCTGCCAAGTTTTGTTTTACTAATATATTATGATCCCAAGTGTCAACATCAAAACAATTTACTCAAATTTAATCTCAAACATCAATTTAACTTATCTGGAATTTTCATCTCATCAATAATCTCATAGCATTCACCACATCATTTTAACTCAATCAATTTAGTTTACTAATAAAATGATGAAAGAATTTAAATAATAAGGAAGAACATAAAATAAAACATAGTCACTACTTTAAATTTCAAGTTCTTTTGTAACAAAACATTAAAGTCCATAAACTCTAGTTTACACACCAAAATAAAGTACTTAAAGTATTATAATACATTATTCATAACTACAAAATTACCTTTCCTAGTAACTAGAACAGGAAAACAATAACAAGAGTGTATTCTTAATGATCTTGTAAAGGACCCGAAATAAAAATTAACATTGTCACGCTTTAATCTTTACTATAACTTTATTCAATCTTGATTAATCTCCTTTTTTAAAAAGAACTCATTTTCATTTCTATTACATTCCTTTTTATCCTAATACTTCAACAATGAATAAAATAAAATCTTGTACTAGTTTCTCTTTCTTTCTTTTTTTAATCGTGTAACCCTTATTTGGTTACACATAGACACAACAATCATCACATCTATCATTTATTCTAGTATTATTATTTGGAAGCCAATAATTTCTTGTAAACCTAACTTGACACTAATTAATTCGGCATCTAATCTAAATGACAATTATTCCAGTATTTTCATTTGGAAGCCATTAATTCCGGCAATTCCAATTGGTTACTAATCAATTCAGCATCTTACTCGAATGCCAATTATCCCTGTATTCCCATTTAGAAGCCATTAAATCCAGTGATCCCAATTAGATACCAATCAATCCAGCATCTCACTCAAATATCAATTATCTCGATATTTCTATTTGGAAGCCATTAAATTTGGTAATCCCAACTAGATACCAATCAATCTAGCATCTTACTCAAATATCAATTATTTTAACATTTCTATTTGGAAGCCATTAACTCTGGTAAATCTAATTGGATTACAATTAACTCGACATCTTACTCAAATGCCAATTATTCTATTTTTCATTAAAATTTCTTACATCAACATAACAATTGTCATTCATTACTAACTCCATAAACTCATTAATATTAAGAAAATAGTAGTCACTATTGACTTTGAAAAGTGGAATTAATAGCTACTTGGGTGTTAAACACCACCTGAAATCTATTGTCGCCTAATTGTCCTCGTCAGCTAAGTAGCTTCCACAACCTTTCTTTTATCATCACAATTATAATTATTATAAATTTTAAATCCTTATCTCAAAAGTCTTATTTTCAATTTTTAATCAATTTTGATCTTATACCCAAGGGGATTTCATAATTATTGGTCTATCTTTCATGCATTTTTAATTTGATTCATTCATAATTAACCCTCTCTTCAATATTTGACCAAACTTCTTTTCTGGAAGGAATGCATGGTTTTTACTAAAATTTCTTTGGAATCAATGTATTCCTTATTCATTCAACATCAACTAACATGAGTCCACATGATGTATTTCACAATTTAATCACACAAATTCAATCCCTCTTATCATCAACTTGGCTGAACATTGTATTATGAAACTATAGGTTTCAAATTGAATAATAATAGTTCATTGTTAGTTAAAATGGTTAACCGGTTCACATTAGCACAACCTATCCCTCTTATAATAATTTTCTACTTGCTTCTTTCCCTCTTTTTCTTCTTCAAAGTCGGCCTCCCTTAACTTAACCAAACAACCCTTAAGATAATCTTTAATTTCCGTGCTTAATCCCTCTTTGATTCTTTTATTTATCTCTCTTTGGTGTTCTTTAGAAAGAATTTCCCATAATTTTGCTTCAATATCTCTCTTTTCCTCCCTCAATGAAGCCAAGTTTCTATTTGCATCTCCCTTGTACTCTCATAATTACAATCTTGTCCTTGTTCTTTAGTTGTTCTTTTTTTTTTTTCACCGGTTATCCCTTCCTGGTTTATTATTTTAAGGCTTACCATACTTTAAGATTTAGATTCATAAATCTTCATCTCTAGTCATTTAATATTTATATATTATTATTCATTTATTTTGATTGTCTCGTTTTTTATGTCGTGTTAACTGGGGTTTTACACCTTTTTTTGACCTGAGCCTCTGGCTAACAATATTATTACCAGTGTTTATATGAGGCTCTTCCATGATAGTTTTAGTGATAGTAACTAAATTAATTGATCTCCCCTCTTCTATTTTCTTTTAGTTCATTACCGTGGTATTTTAATGGGTCGAACTTAATCTTGCAGGTTTCACCCCGTTTCTAGGGTTCTTAATTGATCGGATACACCGTTATCTTTCAAAGCTTATTGGGTTGAGAAGTAGCGTGGGATCTTCAAAAGAGGAAGTTGAAAGGCTTCAGAAAGAGAAGATGCAGCTTAAAGAGGAGGAAGGCAAAGCTTCCAAGGAAATGAAGCTTCTACAAGAACAATTTTCTACTCTGTCAGAGAATTTGGAGAAGCTGAAGCTGAAATCTGAGCAAAAGGACAAGCAGATTGAAACAGCTGAAGCCCATGTTGTTGCCCTTCACAAACGGTCTGCTGACCTACTGCTGGAATATGACCGATTGTTAGAAGACAACCAAAATCTTCAGGCTCAAGCTACAGGACATAGGATTTGAGGAAATTTTGAAAGATGGCAATCAAGTTTTGGGAATCTCTCTCTCTCTTTTTTTTTTTTTTTTCACTGGAGATATAGGAAACTTGTGCTTCATTGCATGGAAACGGCATTTGTCGCATCTTAATTGGGTAAAATAGGACCTGGCTTCTTTTCAGAGATAAGGGATGTGTTGATTTACCAGTGTCCAATATTTTGCAGTTCTCTTGAGTCTAGAATTTTTGGCCTATCCATCTCGGCGCCCCTGTTCTGATTGGAGTTTTGTGTGCCTATCAAATTCTGATAGCAACAATTCTTTACATTTTGTTTTCTCCAATTGATATGGGAATGTGTTTTAGATTGCTATGGTGTAACTAAACCAGAAATTGGCAAACCCTGTAGTATAAATTGACAAAGCAGTTAAGTGATCCTGCTCCCCATACTGTGCTAAAGGACTTCAATCAACATTCAAATTTCAATCCGACTTCTCATGCAGATTTGTTTATTAGATTGTTAATTTAAGGTTTGAAAAAAAGTTATTCTTGTAATAAATAACTAAAATTATATGTCATTGATCACTCTCACTCTATATTTATAACGAGATCCGAACGAAAAATATAAAATTGATCAATCATTTGAAGAGTCTGTAAATTCAATTAAAAACTTAATATGAGAATCATTTAACCATACAAACAGAAATAAGCACATAATAAGAGGTAATTTGTAGATAAAATTCATCAACTGAATATAAATCCTTACATAACAATGTTTATATATAAACCGTAAAACTAATGGGTCGGACATATATCCAATTTAAATAAAGTTCAAACTAATTAAATTAATAAAAATAAATAAATTAGTACTCTAAGATTATTTGGGCTTGACCTTCGAGACCCATGAGGGCTTGAACTTTTTTGGGCTATACATATGTGGGCCTAGAATATGAGGCTCAAGTGCATCGCAACCTTTTTTTTAGATATCTCCTTATTTATGTTTTTTTTTTAAATTTTTGATAAAGAAATCACTTTAAATCAATTTATTAAATTAATATTTAATTATTTGTCCAATTATGTCATTGTTTTTAAAAAATCAAGGTTTTTTTAATGATAATATTATAGATTGTTTTATGAATAATGATGTATTAGCCTAATAATCTTCCTTAAATTAGGTACTTTATCCCATAACCTAGAATTTCAAAAACAAAAACAGTGAGGAGAAATAAATAATGCACGACTTATTCAAATATATCCATGGAACGTGTGAACTTACTACTGTGAATGATGGTGATATTATGGCACTACAACCCAACAATTATGGGAGTAGAAGCTTGTAGCTATGTCACGAGACTTGGGACACTTTTCACATAGTTATGCACATGGTTACGTTGGAGAATATCGATCCACCATGATAATGGTAGTTGGGTCAGGAATCTTAGTCCACAATCATATGGTTATGCCAGAATCATTTCAGCATGATAATGGTTATGACAGAATCACTGTTATAAATAGCTAGTATTTATCTTCTTCACCATCACATTCATCTTCTTTTCAAATTATTTGTGGGTGATCCTTCAATATGCAAAGAAAGGTGAAGAACCTTACTCTTTTTTTTGGTAACATCCCCCGTACTGAAACCAAAGCATCAACCTTAAAAAAAAAACACATGGTAAATTTTTTCTTTTTTTATTGAACTCATACACAGTTTATTGAAATTTCTACCGAAATTTCGGCAGAGTTTCTCTTATGCTGAAAATTTTCAAGTTATCAACAAATCATTTGTACATATCCTATATTCATTGTTCATACATAATCCAATCATTCCAAGTCTCAAACTATAGACTTTTAAGATAAAATTCACACAATTATCAAGTTATAAAAATGAGAAGAATCCTAGAATTTAAGAGGTAACCATTAATTAATCATCGTAATTGCGTTCATACGTTAGCATAATAAAGATTTTAAATTTCAATTTACTACTTATAGCTATAACAAAAATAACACTACATAACTTTATACATATAATTTAGGAGTATTGTTATATACAACCTAAAGGAAAAATTCTTCCATCTTCCTATAAACTTAAGTGAGTATACAGAGGGAACACCCAAGCATCAACTAAGGGTTACGCTGCTGAGATGAACCTTCATAGTAATTTACATAAACATAATTAAATTAATTAAGGTGATCTAGTATATTATTCATTACACTAACAATTTGCTTTTTAATTCTTTTATTTATCAATTTCTATAGTTTCCCACCTGCCGGCACACACATCTTGTCCAATAATAACTAATTCTATTGATCGTCCTTTTGCATGGTACTGGTTTCAAACCAAAACACTGGTCCAACCATCAGCCCATTCACAAGGCACCAGTTCCAATCCAAGACACTGGTCCATCATCAGCCTATTCACAGGGCACCAGTTTCAAACTAAGACACTAGTCCATTCATCATTCAAACACTACATATAAATATAAAAATTTGAACTACATCTTATCCGGGACTAAGTTAAAGAATTACACAAGACTTTAAATTAGAAATCAAAGTGTCAGACACCTACCTGAAAACTATGCTATGCTAGTCGTCCTCTGCTCCCGTCTATTTTCCATAATTTCATGTGTACCAATAATTACACTAATTTAAGTTTCAAGTCTTGACCACACACACACACATATACATACTGCCTTCATAATTCAACATTTTGTAATTCAAAAACAATTCCAAATAGAAGTTACCAAATTACAAGTTTTAGTTGGCTCAATATACCGGGTTGTCCAACTGTTACTGTCTAGAAATTGAACTATTACCTTTTGACCTCTACTCAGATTTTTAACTATATCTGGAGTTATAGAACTCCATTTCAAGCGAAATTAATCTCGTTGAAAATCTAAGACACGAGGCTACAAATTCTATGTAGGAAGGATAACTCAGTTCTACCCCCAAGACAGTCAAAATTGCTCATCAATGAACGTTGGACAATTAATGTCCAACTGTTATTGTCTAAAGAAATGAACTGTTACTATCTCACATCTCTTCAGATTTTTAACTATATCTAGAGTAATAAAACTCCATTTCAATCAAGATTGGTCACGTTGGGAAGCTAAGACACGAGGCTACAAGTTCCATGTAGGAAAGAGAACCCAGTTCTGCCCCCAAAACAGTGAACATTTCTCATCAACGAACGTGAGACTGTTATTGTCCAACTGTTACTATCTAGAAATTGAATTGTTACTGTCTGACCTCTTCTCAGATTTTTAACTATATCTAGAGTTATAGAACTCCATTTTAAGTGAGATTGATCCCGTTGGAAAGTTAAGACACGAGGCTACAAGTTTCATGTAGGAAGGAGAACCCAGCTCTACCCTCACAATAGTCCAAATTGCTCATTAATGAATGTTGAACTGTTACTGTCCAAACACTTGAATTGTTACTGTCTGACCTCTCCTCAGAATTTTAACTATATCTGGAGTTATAGAACTCTATTTTAAGCAAGATTGGTCTTATTGGAAAATAAGACACGAGGCTATAAGTTCTATATAGGAAGGCGAACCCAGTTCTACCTTTAAGACAATCAAAATTGCTCATTAACGAATATTGAATTGTTACTGTCCAACTGTTACTGTCTAAAAAATTGAATTGTTACTATCTGAACACTGTTTAGTATTTTGAGTATAACCGGAGCTACAAAGCTTTGTTTTATACATGGTTTGTTTCTTTAGAACACTATAACATGGGTTTACAACTTTCACGAGACAAGTATCTCAAATTTTGTCATCTTAGAGTCCAAATCATAACAGAAAAGTTGAGAGACAACCTTGTCCAGTTTTGATTTCTAAGTTTAACAAGTATAAATTCGTTTCCCATGCATTTTTTCCCATCATTTCATCCACTTATCATTATTTAACAAACTTCTTAAACCTATACTAAGGCATTCTAAAATCTTAATTTTTCAAGAGAAACACAAATAAATTCAAGTGACTGAATAAGAGAGCTTGTTACCTTTTATTACAAAATAATGAGTTAAGAGATTGAGAAGAGCCCCCTTTCCTTTTCTCTTTCCTTCCTTCTTCTAACCCTTCTCTTCTCACTAGTAAATTTTTTTATAATTTTTCTTTCTAAATTTTATGTGAAGCACTCTCAGTTCACTTACTCTCACTTTCCTTTGGATTCAAAGGATGAATTTACAAGGTTTCCTCTCAATTTTTTTTTCTCCTTTTTCTTCCTCTCTTTGGTCGGCCATTTCTCTTTGGATTTCTAAAGATTTCTTTTTATTTATAATAATGCTCTTTCCTTATTTGTATCTTGCCCCCTATATTTACTTCTATTTTCATATTGACCCCACCATTCCTTTTATCAATCCATTGACCCCCACTACTTCTCTTTCTCTTTACTAACTCCTTACTCCTTTATTATTGTTTTTAATTTCACCCATCTCATTAAATAACTTCTCTTTTAATCCAATTAATTTCTTCAATTTAATCATTTATCCACATCCTTCGTATTTTATTTTATTTAACTAAATCAAGATGAGATTATTATATTCGAGGGTTTACATTCTCCCCTAAAAAAATTCCATCCTCAAAATTAAAATTTTTATACCTGAGTTTAGAAAAGTCTAGAGTACTTCCTCATCATCCCTACCTCCTTTTACCATGTTTCTTCCTCAATTTGAGAACACCTTCATAAAACCTTGACCAAAGGAATATTTTTATTTCGGAGCTCCTTTTCACTCTAATCCAAAATCTTCATAGGTTTCACTTCTAAAGTCAAATCTTCTTCAATCTCTATAGGAACATGTGGTAGCACAAGAGCCGAATCTATCTCTGCTTTTCGTAACATAGAAACATGAAACACATCATGGATCTTGGTCAAATGCGGGGGCAATGCCAATTTAGACACCACAGGTCCAATTCTCTTTACCACTTCATAGGGCCCGATGTATCTTGGTGCTAACTTTCCCTTCATACCAAATCTTAACATGTGCTTCCATGGAGCAACTTCCAAGTATACTTGGTCTCCTACATTAAATTCAAGAAATCTCCTTCGTTTATCAACATAACTTTTCTGCCTATCTTGGTTTACTTTCATATGATCCTTTATAACCTTAACCTTTTCCATTGTCATCTGAACAATTTCAGCTCTATTTAAACTTTGGTCACCTACTTTTTCCCAACATACAGGAGTCCGACACCTCCTACCATACAAAGCTTCATATGGGGCCATTCCTATAGTGGCTTCATAACTATTATTATAAGTGAACTCCATTAGGGGTAAATGATCCTCCCAATTACCACCAAACTCCAATACGCAAGCTCTTAATAAATCTTCTAGGATTTGAATTGTTCTCTAAGTTTGCCCATCAGTCTGATGATGAAAAGTTGTGCTCATATTCAAACTCGTTCCCAAAGCACGTTGTATGCTTGCCATAACCGAAAAGTAAATCAAGGATCCCGGTCTGAAACTATTGATACGGGTACTCCATGTAACCTTACCACCTTATTTATATACAATCAGGCCAATTTATCAACCAAGTCGGTCATTTTCATTAGTAAAAAGAGAGAGACTTGGTCAATCTATCTATTATCACCCATATTGCATCATTGCCCTTTTTCCCTTTAGGTAAACCAGATACAAAGTCCATAGTAATGTCCTCCCATTTCCACTGAGGTATCAACAAAGACTGCAAAGGCCCTGTCGGCTTTTGATGTTCTGCCTTGTTGGTAGATAGTACAAGTAGTTACATATTTACCTATCTATTTTTTCATATTTGGCCACTAATACAACTCTTTCAAATCTTTATACATTTTAGTACTTCCAGGATGCATATTAAGTTTGGTCTCATATGTCTCTTTCAACAATTCATCCTCTAAAGCCATGTCTTCCGGTACATACATTCCTTTTCCCATTATCACCATTCCATCATCTAAGATTTGAAAAGGAGTTTCAACTCTAGATTCAATCTTATCTTTTATCTTACTAACTTCGATATCATTTTGTTGAGCCCCTAATATTTTTTTCCCGAAATACCTATCTCACTTTCAATTGAGCTAACAAAGAACCCTCGGGTCCAATCTCCACCTTGGCATTAATTTTCCTTAACTCTAACAATTCTTTTTCATCACAATCATCTGATTCCAAAGTTGATACCCTATTTTTATGAACTAGATAGTTGCCTTCATAGGGCTTCAACTGTCTAGAGGCATAAGTAATTAGCCTCCCATGTTGCATCAATATGCACCCTAAATCCTTTTTGGATGCGTTAGTATATACCACAAAACCTTTTGTCCCTGAGGGTAAAGCTAACATTGGTGGAGTGGTAAGCCTCTTCTATAGTTCTTGAAAACTCTTTTCATATTCGGGTGTCCATTCCCACTTTGTTTCCTTCCGAGTCAATCGGGTTATTAAGGTTGCTATAGTAGAAAATCCCTCAATAAATCTTCTATAATAACCATCCAAACCAAGGAAACTATAAATTTCAGTCACATTAGTGGGCCTATCCCATTTTAACATCGCCTCTACTTTTCTTGGATCAACAAATATCCCATTAGCCGATATAAGGATCTATAAGTGAAAGAGTAGTATTTCGAGGATAAAGAAATGCCATACCTAATTGTCTTATTTCCGCTATGATGGCACAAAAAATGATGAGGAAAGGATGCGAGGTTTACCTTGCCTTAGTGGTGGATGTCCATGGAAGAAAATATGAGTTGGCTAGCATCCCCATAATAAGAGAGGTCTCGGATGCATTTCCGGAAGAACTACCAAGATTACTCCCAGAGAGAGAAGTAGAAGTTTCAATTGATACACCATCGGGTACATCCCCTATATCCCAAGTGCCATATAAAATGGCACCAACAGAGATGACTGAACTAAAAATATAGTTGCGGGAATTATTAGAAAAGGGGTTCATATGTCCAAGTAATTAACCTTGGGGAGCCCTTGTGTTATTTGTAAAAAAAAAAGATGGAACTTTTCAACTCTATATTGATTACAGACAGTTGAATAAGGTGACATTAAAAAATAAATATCCACTTCTACGAATAGATGATTTATTTGATCAACTTATGGGAGTTAGGGTATTTTCAAAGATAGATTTGAGATCTGGGTATTACCAATTAAGAATAAAAGAACAGGAAGTAGCAAAGATCGCTTTCAGAACCCATTATGGATATTATGAGTTTTTGATGACATACAGTCTCCAGGATGCTTCTCTGTCCACACCGGATACATAAAGGATAAACAATTGGCCCTTGCTATAACATCCCTCTAACCGATCCAGAACCACTCTTATTACCCTACTATCCCCTAGTAGGTCCAATACTAGAACTTTGAATAGTCCTAATTGCTATCCCTTCTTTTCTTCTGAACTGAGGCTTCCCTTTTTTAAAATAAGGAGGTTTACCTGAGGAAACATCAACATCCTTCCTCTTACCTAATAATGTCTGGCCCTGGTGGCCTACTGTTATACATGCTTCTAAAGCCTAAGCTAGCTCTATAAGCTCCTTAGTAGACTTAAACCATAAAGCAATCAATCCCTGTCTCAACTCCTGATGTAATCCATCATGTAGTCTATCAATCATATGTTGTTCAGCAGTGATAAACTGTGAAGCAAACATGGAGAGATCATAGAATCTCCTTTTATACTCTAGTACGTACATGTCCCCTTATTTCAACGCTAGGAACTCCTACTTTTTATCCTACACTAATAAGAAGAGAAAAATTACATCTCAAACTGTCTCTTGAATTCACTCCAAGTCCATGTCCCAATATCCCTTCCGGACTATATCACCTCCTACCATGACTAGGCTCTATCCATCAGCAACTGTGTAGCATAATTCACCCACCAATCCACGGGCACTTTCATTTGAGTCATAGTGTTCTCTACTCTTCACATCCATTGACCTGCAATCTCTACATCCTATTTGCCTAAAAAGGGCTCACATCCTATCTCCCTCATACTCTTTACTGTCCGTACTAGAGCAATTACACTGTCAGAATCAATAGCGGTAGGGACAACCAGAGTTGTTAATGGTACATAAATTACTGGTGCTACTGTGGCTGTTGGAGCTACTGTATTAGGCATAGACTCGATCACAGCTCTAACTATCTAGGCAATTAAGACGGGGTCTATAACAGGAGTAGGGGCTACTACCGATGCTACTGGTGCTACTCTTTGTTCTTGCAGTTCAACTCTCTTAGGTGGTAAATCCCCACCTTGAATCGAACCAACCCTAACTTGGAGTCTAGATGACTCCTTACCACTTGGATGATGAGATAATAGCGGTATATGCGAAGCAGTGTCTTTTAAAGGATCCTCCTACTGACTATCAGTAAATCCAGTATCCTGATCTTTTGCCCATCACTAAAAAGGGATCAATAGCCACACCTTTCCTCATTTGTACCATCCCAAAATAATCCAATATTCAAAAGGTTTTCATTTCAATATCCTGAACCCTAACCTTGCTTTGATACCAAATGTAACATCACCCGTATCAAAACCAATGCATCAACCTTAAAACAAAAAAACATGATAAATTTGTTTTTCTTTATTGAACTCATACACAATTTATTGAAATTTCTACTGAAATTTTAGCAAAGTTTCCCCTATGCTGGAAGATCCCAAGTTATCAACAAATCATTTGTACACATCCTGTATTCATTGTTCATATACAATCCAATCATTCCAAGTCTCAAACTATAGACTTTTAAGATAAAATTCACATAATTATCAAGTTATAAAAATGAGAAGAATCCTAGGATTTAAGAGGTAACCATTAATTAACCATCATAATTGCATTCATATGTTAACATAATAAAGATTTTAAATTTCAATTTACTACTTACAGTTTTAACAAAAATAACACTACATAACTTTACACATACATTTTAGGAATATTGTTATATACAATTTCAATCTTCCTATTAACTTAAGTGACTATACAGAGGGAACACCCAAGCATCAACTAAGGGTTACGCTGCTGAGATGAACTTGCATAGTAATTTACATAAACATAATTAAATTAATTAAGTTGATTTAGTATATTATTCATTACACTAACAATTTGCTTTTTAATTCTTTTATTCATCAATTTCTATAGTTTTCCACCTGCCGGCACACACATCTTGTCCAATAATAACTAATTCTATTGATTATCCTTTCGCATGGTACCAGTTTCAAACCAGAACACTAGTCCAACCATCAGCCCATTCACAGGGCACCAGTTCCAATCCATGACATTGGTCCATTCCTCAGCCCCATTTACAGGGCACCAGTTTCAAACCAGGACATTGGTCCCTTCATCATTCAAACACTACATATAAATACAAAAAATTGAACTACATCTTATCAGGGACTAAGTTGAAGAATTACACAAGACTTTCAATTAGAAATCGAAGTGTTAGACACCTACCTGAAAACTGTGCTCTGCTAGTCGTCCTCTGCTCCCGTCTATTTTTCACAATTTTACCTGTACCAATAATTACACTAATTTAAATTTCAAGTCTTGACCATACATACACATATATACATATTACATTAATAATTCAACATTTTGTACTTCAAAAACAATTCCAAATAGAAGTTACCAATTAAAAGTTTTAGGTGGCTTAACAAACCGAGTTGTCCAACTGTTACTATCTAGAAATTGAACAATTATTGTCTGACCTCTCCTCAGATTTTTTAACTATATCTGGAGTTTAGAACTCTATTTCAAGCGAGATTGATCTCATTGGAAATCTAAGACATGAGGTTACCAGTTCTATATAGGAAGGATAACCTAGTTCTTCCCCCAAGACAGTCAAAATTTCTCATCAATGAACGTTGGACTGTTACCATCCAACTGTTACTATATAAAAAATTGAACCGTTACTGTCTGACATCTCTTCATATTTTTAACTATATCTGGAGTAATAGAACTGCATTTCAAGCGAGATTGGTCTCGTTGGGAAGCTAAGACACAAGGCTAGAAGTTTCATATAGGAAGGAGAACCTAGTTCTAGCTCCAAGATAGTCAAAATTGCTCATCAACGAACATTGGACTGTTATTGTCAAATTGTTACAGTTTAGAAATTGAATTGTTATAATCTAACCTCTCCTCATAGTTTTAACTATATCTAGAGTTATAGAACTCCAATTCAAGCGAGATTGGTCTCGTTGGAAAGCTAAGACACAAGGCTACAAGTTTCATGTAGGAAGGAGAACTCAGTTCTGCCCCCAAGACAGTCAAAATTTCTCATCAACAAACATTGAACTATTACTGTCTAAAAAATTGAACGGTTACTGTCTGACCTCTCCTCAAATTTTTAACTATATTTGGTGTTATAGAGCTCCATTTCAAGCGAGATTGGTCTCGTTGGAAAGATAAGACACAAAGCTACAAGTTCTATGTAGGAATGATAACCTATTTCTGCCCCTTACATAGTCAAAATTGCTCATCAACAAACATTGGACTATTACTATCTAAAAAATTGAACTGTTATTGTCTGAATACTATTTAGTATTTTGAGTATAACCGGAGCTATAGAGCTTGGTTTTATGCATGGTTTGTTTCTTTGGAACACTATAACATGGGTCTACAACTTTCAGAAGACAAGTACCTCAAATTTTATCATCTTAGGGTCCAAATCTTAACAGAGAAGTTGAGAGACAACCTTGTCCACTTTTGATTTCTAAGTTCAACAAGTATAAATTCATTTCCCATGCATTTTTTTTTTCCATCAATTCATCCACTTATCATTATTTAACAAACTTCTCAAACCTATGTTAAGGCATTCTAAAATCTCAATTTTTCAAGAGAAACACAAATAAATTCAAGTGACTAAATAAGAGAGATGTTACCTTTTATAACAAAATGAGTCAAAAGATTGAGAACAACCCCCTTTCCTTTTTCTCTTTCCTTCCTTCTTCTAACCCTTCCCTTCCCAGTAGTAAATTTTTTTTCTAAGTTTTCTTCCTAATTTTACATGAAGCACTCTTAGTTCACTTACTCTCATTTTTCTTTGGATTCAAAGGATGAATTTACAAGGTTTTCTCTTATTTTTTCTTTTCTCCTCTTTTTTCCTCTCCTTGGTCGGCCATTACTTTAGGGAATTATAAAGATTTCTTGTTATTTATAATTATGTTCTTTTCTTATTTGCATCTTGCCCCCATATTTACTTCTATTTTCACATTGACCCCACCATTCCTTTTATCAATCCATTGACCCCCACTACTTCTCTTTCTCTTTACTAACTCCTTACTCCTTTATTATTGTTTTTAATTTCACCCCTCTCATTAAATAACTTCTCTTTTACCAATTTATTTCTTCAATTTAATCATTTCTCCACATCCTTTATATTTTATTTGATTTAACTAAATCAAGATGAGATTATTATATATGAGTGTTTTCATCTTTTCTTGATTTTTTGCTTACTTTTAATTATATATTTCTGAATTAAAAAACTTTTGGTCGACAAGACTCTAGAACTTGTACTTTTGCTTATGGAATTTGTGGAGCTAAACCTTCTCATCTTGCTGATGGGAGTGGAGGATTTGGATCTTCTCATCAAGGTGGTGGGGATAATCTATCCTCTAGACAACAAACTAGCAAACCCTAACCTCAACCTCAAAACCCAATAGAAGTACTGTAAACATTTGGTAATTTGAATGTCTATGACTCTTATACATTGGGACACAAGTTTAAATATTCCTAATTTCACTTTCAGGACAAACTTGGAATTTTTTTGGCTACTACGTCATTCTAAATAATATTTTAGATAAACTCCTTACAATTTTTATTCTTATAAAAGAAGTGAATGAGTTGTACTCCAAAAAATATTTTAAATACTGATCCCCATACGAGTTTTTTATCCTTAAATTAAAAGTGAATAATAATAAATTATTATCTCTAATAATATTTTGGATAATAATCCTTTTGTAGGTTTTTTATCCTTGTATTAAAAGTGAATTATATTTTTTCTTGTCAAAAATAGGTTTTTAATATTTTTGAAATATATATCAAAATCCTTTGGAATTTTACAAATTGGTTGTAAAATCTATGCACTGCTTGTTTCATTTTTAAACATGCAAAAATATGTTTTTAGGATTTTTAGTCATATGCAAGGAAACCTTTTTATTTTTTTAAAAAATAATATTTTTACTTTTTATTATTATTCTTTAAGGCTTTGTTTGACAAAAACTCATTTTTTTCTTTTAATAAAACTATCAAAATAAGCCAAAAATCCCTTATCAAAAAAGTTGAAAAACCAAACAAAGCCTTACCCAAATGACCCAAATTTGACCTGATCATGTTGACCTGAAATCTTTGGTTAGACCATAAATCGAATAAAAAACACTAATTTGACCTGGAAAAAAAAACCAAGAACATGCCCAACAACATTAATCAAGATCCATACCAAATACGAACAAACCAAAGACATAGACATCAACAATTATCAACTAGTAATCACTATTTGATCAAAATAGGTTTTAGTGTAAAAACAAAACCCTAAGATTAAAACTAAAAAATAGTTATTGATATAAACTAACCCTAGATTATTGATTAACCAAACCTCATGAAGTTGTTGTTGCAAAAGAATTGGACCAATACTAGTCAAAATCATGGAGCCAAGACAATGTTCTTTCCAAGAACAAGAAGAACAACAACCCATAATTGCCTAGAAAATACCCCCAGCTATTGTCAAACCCAAAATATCAATCCAAGCCCTAAAACAAAGCTTTTTTGGTTCACACAAAACACATTATAATTGTCACATATGATTGAACTAACATGAACAACAAATAACACTAAATCATCATAATCATGCCTAGTATCCCAATTCCTAAAATTTCCAAATTAAACAACAAATATATTCAACAATTTGGTATTTAAAACTGGCATTTTAACATTTAATAAGACTCATACAAACCTAGAAAACAAGAACATGTATCAAAACAAACATCAAAAGCCTATTACTACCTATAGGAGATTCCAAAACTATTCTGTTTCATAAAAAAAACAACCATCCAAACATTTTCTAAATATCCAGCAAACATTAACAACCAACTCAAAGTAGGATTAAGCAAATAAAAATAATATTTTTATGCATTAATAAAAAATTAAAGCTAAGGACATTATAACACCAAAACAAGTTCAGAGACATCATTAAAACATGTAAAAAAAACTAGATGTGCGCCTCATGGACATCACCTCCTAGGTTAGAGGAAGTTTATACCTTTAAAGCTCACTAATGATTGCTTTCCCTTTGTTGCACCCTCGCAGCGGAGCGGCGACCCTCAATTGATTTTGGTTTTTACTTTTGTTTTTGTGTAAATGAGAGTCGTCACCTAGTATTTTGGTTACTGGAAACCCTAACTAGTCTTTTAGAGATTCTAAGGCAAGGGACTGGTTGCGTAAAAGGAAGGTATTAGCACCTTTAGTACACCCTACCTAAGGTAAACTGCTTGGTGTTTGGTTTGCTTTATAATTGCTATAGTGTTGGTGTTTTCTAATCCCATCGGTTTTCCTAGGTTAAGTTTGCTGGGTAGAAATCTAAGGAGATTCAATGTGCTTAAGAACTCATTTTTTCCTTAGTATTTCAAGTGTTTACAACTCGTAAATTGCAAGGAAAAGGAACAAATATTTAGAAATCTAAGAAAATTCAGAGTGTTTTAAAAGCCTATTTTTGCCTTAGTGTTTCATACTTTCACAACTCATAAACCGTGGAGTCAAAAATTAAAATGTCCTCCATTATAATCGACGCTTCTTTCAAGGATGTGTGATGACTTATTATTCCTAGAAAAATATTTTGGATATTTAACCACGTGGGGTTTTTTTATCCAAACATTAACAGTGAATAATAAGTTATTCCTAATAATATTTTGGATATTCTTCCATTTGAGATTTTTTTATCCAAACATTAATGGTGAATAATAGATGAATTCTCCAAAAAATAAGATTTTTGTATTTTTTGGAATTTGGCCAACACCCTTTGAAGTTTTATAAACATGTTGTAAAATCCAGAATGTAAAAAAATATTTTTTTGTGTTTAAAAAATCATGCTAAAACACATTTTCTTTTAAACTTCAAATATTTGATCTTTTTTTTAAAGAGAAAATTCAAAATATGTTAGGGTATTGACCATATGCAACACACAAGAAAATATTTTTTTTTTTGTCTTTTAGACATATATATATATATATATATATATATATATATTTGCAACATTTCGTGGAAAAAACAGGTATTTTATTACCAGATTTGTATTTCCACAATATAAAAATACAAAAAAAACCACAAAATAAATACATAAAAAAACACAACGATATCACTTGTTTGTTTTAGGGGCTAGGTCCAGCTCAACCCATGTGGTTGAGTTGAACCTAGCAGGGCTAGCCAGGTCACTTGCCCAAGACAGTGACCTGGCTGAGCAAACAAAAAAGATGCGTGAGTTTCCTCACATGTGCATGCCTGTTCAAGTGAATTATAATTCACTTGAACAATACAAAACGCAAATACGAATTCATGCAAAGAGATGAGAAGAACAAACCTGTAGGCAGAAATGAAGGGACGATGGTGATGTTGAAGGCACGACGGCTAGTCTATTAGTGTTGTCTTCTATTTCGGCTCTTTCCCCTCTATTCTTTGTTGGCATCCCATCTTCTAAGCTTTATCTCCGTGTCTTAATTCCACTTTCTCTACTGAATTAAACTCTTCTATCCTCTTTTCCGTTCTGCAGATCCTGGCGCTGAAACAAGTGAAGGAGATGGCATTGCTGCTTCTACACACGGCTAGTGGTTACTGACTCTAGCAAAAAAAAAAAAACAATGGCCATACTGGTTTTGACCTCTTTTTCCTTGCTTCTTCCTGTTTTCTTCTCTTCTCTTTCCCTCCTTCTCTATTCTGCTTTTCTTTTCCTTTCTTTCTCTTTTCACAGTAACAAACAAAAACTCCTTCTGTTCTTTGCGTTTTATCTTTACTCCCTCTGTTCTCTTTTCATTTTTTTTCTACTGCTCCCTCTTTTCCTTCTCCTATTGTCTGCCTCTCCATGGAGATGATGAGGAAGATGGCAATGAAAGCGTGTTATGCTGGTTGAGTTCATACCCCTGCCTTTATGTTTTTTTTTTCTTTCAATAGTGCAATTCTGCTCTCTCTTTTTCCCTTTCGTTCCTCTCCTTTTTGTCCTTTTTCTCTCCTTTTTTTTTCCATCCCTCTCTTCTCCCAGGCTTATATAACCTAAAATGCAGCTCTATTTAGGAAACAAATATTACATTAAATCTAGGGTGTAATCCTGGGTGGGGCACCAGCTATTTCCTTTGAAATGAGGCAATAAAAACATGGTCTACAGCTCTCAAATCCAACAAGAAAAACATGGAAACCAACAAGAAATTACAAAGAGAAAAAGGAAAGAACTCAGCTGGGAAGGTTTTTGTAGGAAAGAAATCAGATGGGGGGAGGGGTTGTTCTCAAAATGACAATGGACAGTGTTATGTTAATTATATCTTTATGAAGGGGCTGAACAGTTTGTGTCAAAACGAAAGGTAGTACGGCGTGGTAAAAATGATCATATTAATTATCACATGGGGCTTTTGTTGGAAAAAAACAATATTATGTTTTAATGTTTAAGGTGAACTTTCTTGGGTTGAGATTATTATCTCCTTTTTTCTTTTTCTTTTTTTAATATATATACATATAAATTAAAACACAATGCATCTTTAACCCATTTAACGAGCTTTTGGCTAATAACTCCAAGACTAGTTGATCTTAGGGCATTAGGTGTTGAGACACCCCTACGAGCGTAGTAACTCGGGTTGCAAATACTGATACGTAAATAGTGTAATATTTGATTCCCTTAAGCTTTTCTCCTTAACCCATGTAACAAGCACTAGGCCAATAGCTCCCAAGTCAGTTGACTTAAGGGTATTAGGTGTTAAAACACCCATTCGGGCTTAATTGCATAGGTTAGGGAAGCTATGAAACCAAACTTATCTATGTTTTTATTTATTTATTTACATTTATTATCATTTTTTCTGGTTTTTTTTTGGCAAATTATATACTATCCCTTTCCCTTAGTTGTTACCTTTAATAAAATAACATAAATAATATAATAATCCAATGTGCAACCTATAATCATATGTTAAAGTGTGTGTGTGAAAATGAAGGTTTAAAAATACTTGTTAAATGAGTATAGAATCAATTGATAATAATGCGAGAGTTTGTAAACTTGAATATTTCAAGAGAAGTATGTGATAGACCTTGTTATGAATATTGCAAATGACTATTGGCAAATGTTTACTAAGATAGGTCTCAATAGTCAATAAAATTCTTCCTTACTCTACCATCCTAGTAATAACAGTTTTGTCAAATGGTTTTAATAATAGCAAAAACAGTTAGTAAGTTTTTTTTTTTCTAATGTCAACTATTACCCTCTCTCCCCAACCAAAACGAGACATTATCCTCAATGTCCTAAGGTAGAAAGATAGAGTATAGAAGACATCACCTAAAACAACAACCACTGACAAACCTGAAACAAACTTAAACAAATATAAGAAATAACAAAACAAAACAATAAGCTATTAATAAAACCAAAAGATACAAGGTTTCATAAAAAAAGGCTCAAATCAATTCTAAGCTTTTGCGGCTTTCATTAGTCGATCAATTTATGCGACTCATGGAAGGATCAATTACAGGGATGAAAGATTGTAGTTGTTTAATCAATTATTCAGCAGTAGCAGCAGAGATTATGATTTGTCGTGCCAAAGATGTTAGAAATTCCTATTCCACAACTTGATCAAGAAAAGACAACAAATTATCATAAAAACCATTAACATTTAACAAACCTATCGGTTTATGGTGAATGTGTAGTTGGGCCCATTGTATTCATTCGATCACATTGTATTCATATGCCTAGACCACCTGTTAAGGCAATGAAGGTGTCAACATGGTTAAACATTATATTCATTCAATCAGACATTATAGAGACCTATAGTTCCTCTCTAATTATTTTTCCAATGATATCCCCTTTTGCTAAAGCTTTTGAAAGATCTTTTCTAATATGCCTAGACCACCTGTTAAGGCAATGAAGGTGTCAGCATGGTTGAACATTGTATTCATTCGATCAGACATTATGGAGACCTATAGTTCCTCTCTAATTGTTTTTCCAATGATATCCCCTTTTGCTAAAGCTTTTGGAATGATACCTAAAACTTGACTGCCTCCTAATAATACAGCTGTTGACACACTCTCCATTAACCCAAGGCTGCCTCCCCCATATACTAAATGAATCTTTCTCTTAGCTAGTATCTAACCAAGATGATTTGCGGATTCTATAAACTCATTTTCTTTCCCAGGACTGGATCCATAAAAAACACAAATATTTTTTTATTTTAAAAGCTGAGGATTCAGCCATTTCAAGACCTGTCTATGCTTGTAGAATGTATAGGTTGAGTAGAAATGAAGGGAAGAAGAAGAAGGTCTTATAGATGAGAAAAAGAAAATGCAATCATATCACCTATATGGAAGCCAACTGGAGTCTCTCTCTCTTTCTTCCCCTTTTTTTTTGTTTTTTTATTCTTTTTTTTTAAAAAAGCATGTATATGTACATGTAGTTGTGATTGTGGCTCATATCTTCCCTAGGTTTTACATCCAAGAACGGCTTAAACGCCCTCTATGGGTCAGGGATAGGCTTCCCGTCCAGTTTTCTTAAAAACTGGCAAACATGGTCTTTTTCTAGTCAGATTCCCAAGACTATGATGAGTAGGTTCTTTATGAAAATAGGGCCATAAATCATGAATTGCACGATGCATATCTCCACTATGATGAGACTTAATAGTTAATAGAAGATTATCAAAAGACTCTCTATGTTTTGAAATAAATCCCACATTTTGACAATTTTCATAGGTTTTGCAGAATACATATGAGTCCTTGAACATGTGGGCCAGTAAAATTCACTTTGTAAGATTCTTTTTTTACAAGAAATGATCCCCACATGCCTCAAAGTGATAAAATTTAATGACACTACTTACCTTATTGTCAGGAATGGATATTTGAAATATTTGCTCAGGACAATTTTTGCTCATGACAATATTTGAATAAGTAAGGGTCATCCTAATAAAAGTTTTGTACTTCGCTCAAAAACTTTCTTTTATCTTGGTTATCAAAATGAGTTGGCAAAAATCCTGAAGCAAGAAAATTGATATTTTTAGCAAACCAAGGTATTGAACTAAGAAAAAGTAAAGATTCATCAGGAAAGTAATTATCGATTGGTGTGATGTCAGATGTCGAATCTATTGTCAATTTTAATAAATGATCCGCAACAACATTTTCGGTGCCTTTTCCATCTTCGATTTCTTCCTATTTGGTCAAGGCATGAGGAAATGGAAGTGCTAGTGGGGAATTAGTCTTTTCTTTACAATGTTCAGATTGAACCCCTTCCTTACCCTCATAGATTGACTAATCATCTTTCTCACAAGGTTCAAGAGTGGGTTTTTCAATAACCTTACCATTGCGAAGAGTGATGACTGATTTGACTTGATCCATGTGTTGGCTTCCAGAACTACTTGCATTTGCATTTTGTTGCCCCTTTTGGATTTTGTTGTGGTTGATATGGAAACTTACCATTCTCTTGAAAACTAAGAGTAGATGTTAATTTTGCAAAAGTATCTAAAAATCTATCATGCTTTGAGCAAGTTGAGTGTTGCTTGTTTCTTGCTTTTCAATGAATGCATGCAATGCTTCCTCAAGATTTCTTCTAGGAGGTGGAGCATAATGAGGTGCATATCCATGAGAATTTTTGAAATTATAGTGTGCTTGAAATGGTGACTGTGAAGTTTGTGCATTATTGTTATCGCTCTTCCAACTGAAATTTAGGTGATTTCTCCAACCAGGGTTATATGTTTGCAAGTATGGGTTATGATTGGGCGTTTGAAAACTATTTAAAGTGTGGGCATGTTCATGGAGGCATTCCTTGGAAGAAGGCAAAGTTGGATAGTCATTGGTTGCATGATCATTTGTTTCACAGATTTGACACACAATGTCTTGAACAGATTTTAATTGACCCCTCTTTTTACGTTTAAGTGCCTCGACTTTTCTAGCTAAAGATGCAAATTTGGCTTGGAGGTCATGATCTTCCCTAAGGTTGTACATACCTCCACTAGATGTATGAGGTTGAGTTTTACGCGGTGCCTTATAAGTGCCCGTAGTGTCCTAATTTTGAGTATTTTCAGCTAGCAAGTCTAGGTACTCCATTGCTTCATCATGGTCTTTATCTTCAAAAGTTCCATTGCACATCATTTCCACTATTTATCTATCTTTAGGTGTTTACCCTTCATAAAAATATGAAACCAATCTCCATGTTTCAAAACCATTACATGGGCAAGTATTAAGCAAGTCTCAATACCTATCCCAACATTGGTAAAATGTTTCTCCTGGTTTTTAAGTCAAAGTGGTGATTTGTCTTTTGAAAGAGTTTGTTTTGTGAGACGGGAAAAACTTCTTTAAAAATTATTATTGCATTTCATTCCAAACACGAATGGATCCTAACTTAAGATTTTGTAGCCATGTTTTAGCTTTATCTTTTAATGAAAATGGAAAAAACTTTAATCTGATGGTCTTCATGCTACAATTTAAGTCATTATAGGTGTTACAGACTTCTTCAAATTCTCTCAAATGCAAGTATGGATTTTCTAGATCTAAGCCATGAAAAAAATGTAAAAGTTGAATAATGGCTGGCTTAAAATTAAATTGAGAAGCATCGGGAGGAAAAATGATACATGATCGTGCACCTGTTGTTGTTGGATTCATATAGTCTCTAAGTGTTCTAACCTGATTATTCTCATTATAAAGCGACTAATTATCCTCTTCAGTCATGTTTTCTAAAGAAGATGAGGATACCCTACAAAGTCTATCATTTAATATACGTGACCAAACTCTCATGCACGTATAGAAAGAGAATAAAAGGAAGAAAAGGAAAAGAAAAGGAAAAGGAGACAAAACACAAGAAACAAAAGTTAGATAAAAGAAAAGTGAAAAGAAAAAAATATTGCAAAATTTATAATTTGTACAGAAATTTACCTCCCTGGCAATGGCGTCAAAAATTTGACATGACCAAAAGATTGATGTCTTATCCCAAGTGCAGGAGTGTCGAAGTAATAAGTAACCCAGCAAGACCAGGGTCGAACCACAGGGAGGTTAACTATATAAATTACAATTAATAATAATAATAATAATAATAAGTTAAAGAGGACTTTGAGATGTAAGATTAATGTGAGTTTTAATCAAAGATAAAAGCAATTGTCAAGGTTAGAGGATCCACAAATAATATTAGAAATAAGTATAGTATAAACTCTTTTTGTTAATCAACTGAAAACTACACAGAAAGGAGGTTCCAATCGGATGATTTATCCTTAATAGTTCATTATAAATTTTTAACATGATCATATTAATTATCTTATTTAAGTAACACCATACTTTTAAATATTGTCAGGAATTCATGATGCTAAATTATGTTAACAACAAATCAAGTTCCTTTCATGGCATAGGTGTAGGTTATACCATACGGTTGGCTATGAAAGTGCAAGCATTTGTTGTACCAAGTGTTATACAACACAAATCTAGATTAACGATTTAAAAAGCAAGGTATTAAGAATTAATAAGATAAAAAGATAAGACATGTTAATTACAAACTTTCTTGGATATAAACATTGAAGTCCATGTTGAGTTTATATTATACATATTCTAACACCATTATTGAAACCTTTTTACCTTGACATAATAAACTTAGCTAAACATAATGAAGAATAGAAACATAAATAAACAACATAAGACCATAAGTATAGTAAGGGAAATGAAAATCATAAACAAGAGATTAAGAAAAATATAACATGAAATAAAACTTAAACATTACAAAAATTTTAAAAAAGAAATAAAGAGCATGATCTTGATCTAAAGACCAAGATGCCTAAATTCATGGCAAATGCCTCTTATAGGCCTAAATTTAGAACTATTGATTTGATGACTAATTGTTGAGTGGGTGGCCATATCTTGACTTAGTGATAATCCTTATCTTCTTGTCTGAACAAAACATCATTTATAACATTAGAATTTGAACAGACTTAACACATGAAAGTTCTAGGAAATTGTCTCATCTTTCTGGAAAAAAATTAAGGTCATTTGGACTTCTAGAACTCGAGATATGGACTGAACACTGAATAGTGTCTAGGCTGCAAGACATATTCAGACTTCTTCATTGTTGCTACAATTTGGACTTGAAAATGACCTTTTTAAATTTGGACTCCTCATGAAAGTTTTAGGCCTATGTCTTAGCTTTCCATCCATATAGAGCAGACCTAAATCCAAGATCTACAGCTCCAGACATGACCCAATGACCAAATAGTGTTCTAGTTTGGATTGAACCAGTATCTCTTTTCTAAGTTTGGCCCTCTCTTTGTCTTTTAAATTTCCATAGTTAAACTCATCAATCAATCCTTTGATTTATGTGATAGGCCTGCATTTAAGATGAACATTTCCCATAAATTAAAGGTATCTTATAGTATGAGACTTGTTATTATAAAACATGTTTTTGTTAAGGAGTTATTGATACTTCAAGTGCAAAATGATGATATAAAAACTTGATAAAAATACACTTTTAAGCACTAATCACACACCCCCTAACTAGCTTATTACTAGTCCCTAGTAATCAAAGCGTTAAAATAGAAAAATAATTTGTAAATTCCACAAAGCAAGGCATTCATCATTTAACTTCCATTAATATATTCAGATAAACAAACTCTCATTAAATTTATGTATATCTACTCAATACCTTTTAAACAAAATGTTAATAAACCTTTCTTTTTATGTGCTCAATGTATGAAAACATAGATGATGGGGTTTTTATTTGAAGAAAACAATATTATGTTCTAATGTTTAAGGTTAACTTCCTTGGGTTGAGATTATTATCTTCTTTTTTTTTAATATATATACATATAACTTAAAACACAATGCATCTTTAACCCATCTAACGAGCTTTCGGCTAATGACTCCCATACCAGTTGGTCTTAGGGCATTAGGTGTTGAGACACCCCTATAAGCTTAGTAACTCAGGTTGCAGATACTGATACATAGATAGTGTAATGTTTGATTCCTTTAAGCTTTTCTCCTCAACCCATGTAACAAGCGTTGGGCCAGTAGCTCCTAGGTCAGTTGACTTTAAGGGTATTATGTGTTAAAACACCAATTTGGGCTTAATTGCTTAGGCTAGGGAGGTTACGAAACCAAACTTATCTATGTTTTTATAATCATCAATTTTTATTTTTATTTTGTTTATTTTGTTTTTGCAAATTACATATTATCTGTTTTCCTTAGTTGTTACCTTTAATAAAAGAACATAAATGTTGTAATAATTGAATGTGCAACCCACAATCATATGTTAAAGTGTGTGTGTGAAAATGAAGGTTTAAAAATACTTGTTAAATAAGTATATGAGCAGAATCAAGTGATAATAATGCGAGAGTTTGTAAACCTGAATATTTCACAAAGTATTATGATAGACATTGATAAGAATATGTACTAAGATGTGTCTCAAGAGTCAATAAAATTCCTCCTTACTCTGTCATCCTAATAACAGTTTTGTCAAATGGTTTTATTAAAAACAAAAGTAGTTAATTGGTTATTTTTTTTCTAATGTCAACTATTACCCCCCAACCAAAACGAACATTGTCCTCAATGTCCTAAGGTAGAAAGATAGAGTATAGAAGTCATCACCTGAAGTAGCAAACATTAACAATCTTGAAATACATTTAAACAAATATAAGAGATAACAAAATAGAAAAGTATTATGCTATTAATAAAACCAAAAGACACAAATTTTTACAAACTAAGACTCAAATCATAGTTATGATTGTGGCTCACATCTTTCCTTGGTTCTACGTTCAAGAACGGCTTAAACGCCCTTTATGGGTTGGGGATAGGCTTCCCATCTAGTTTTCTTAAAAACTAGCAAAAAGGGTCTCTTATAGTCAGATTCCTAAGATTAAGTCGATCATGTTCTTTATGAAAATGGGGTCATAAATCATGAATTGCACGATGTACATCTCCACTAGGATGCGTCTCAAGAATTAATAGAAGATTATCTAAAGACTCCTTATTCAGGTCATCCTTAATGAATTGTATTTTATCTTCACGGTTTATAGATACCATTTCTAAAGAACGACATTGTGCATTACAAGTCCATCTGGCACATCGATGACAAACTTTCAGTCATTTTGCACGACGTTTCTTTGTAAAAGTGCTCTTACCTCTCCCAAACATGTATGAAATAAAAGAATTAGAAGACTTGCTTGATAATCGAACCTTTGCTTTAATCATCTAGCGAATATCTTTAAGAATTCCATGATTCATTAACAGCCTCAATCTTGCACACCTAGCTCGGAAAATGTTTGTAATCGCATTTTAAGGCAAAACGGGAAAATACTTTTTTATTTTTTCAAGAGTGGTATCCATTTTTTAGATGAGAAATGGAAAAGAGATGCAAAGAGAAGGAACAAGAAATTGAACAAATATATACACAGATATCAGTTATCATCGAAAACTGAAAGAACCGACTTAAGAGTCTCGAAGTACTGTTATCCGCCATTTGACCGAGGTGAGAGAGACTATCAAAACAAGAGTCACACAAAAACAATGTGAGAAAAACAAAATAATCAACCTTTATCTACAAGATCATTCAAACCAATGGATTCATTTTCATTAGGAAAATTATCAAAGTAAGCTTTCAAATGTTATCCATTTACCTTAAAAACATTGTTATTCTTTGGATTCTCAATATCAAAGGCCCCATAAGGATACACATGTTTCACAATAAATGGATCACCCCATCTTGATCTTAGCTTTTCTAGAAATAAATGGAGTTGAGAATTAAAAAGCAAAACTTTTTGACCAGTATCAACTTTTTGACAATTTTCACAAGTTTTACAGAATGCACGTGTGTCCTTGAACATAGTGGGCCAATAAAATCCATTTTGTAAGATTTTACAATCATCTTTTTTGACGAGAAATGACTCCCACATGCCTCAGAATAAAAAAATTTAATGACACTACTTACCTCATTGTCCGCAATGCATCTTTGAAATATTTGATCAGGATAATATTTGAATAAGTAGGGGTCATCCCAATAAAAGTTCACTTCGTTCAAAAACTTTTTTTTGTCTTAGGTACTCCAATGAGCTGACAAATCTCTTGAAGTAAGAAAATTGATATTTTTAGCAAACTAATGCATTGAACTAAGAGAAAGTAAGGACTCGTGAGGAAAGTAATCATCGATTGGTATGATGTCAAATATCGAATCTATTGTCAATATTAACAAATGATCCGTATCAACATTTTCGGTGCCTTTCTTGTCCTCGATTTCTTCTTGAGAATAAATCATTTGCAATTTTTCAGATTCATCAAACTCAGTTTTACTCAAGGTAGATTCAAATTGATCATAAACTAATTCTTTAATAAAATCATTATCATCTCTAGGTTGCTTGTAAATGTTGAAAATATTCATCTCTAATGTCATGTTTCCAAATGATAACTTCATCAGCCCATTCCTACAATTAATGAATGCATTAGAAGTTGTAAGAAATGGACGTCCTAAAATGACAGGAATTGAATTACATGCTTCAACAGGTTGTGTATCCAATACAACAAAATCCACAGGATAAATGAATTTATCAACTTGTACTAACACATCCACAACTATTTCTCTAGGCACTTTTACAGATCTATCAGCAAGTAAATGAGTTATAGAGGTTTGTTTTAACTCACCTAGATTGAGACTTTGAAAAGTTGAATATGGAAGTAAATTCACACTAGCTCCAAGATCAAGTAAAGCTCTTTTAATTTTATGTTCTCCAATAAAGCAAGAAATTATAGGACAACCAAGGTCTTTATATTTCAAAGCATTATTGTTGTGAAGAATGACAGTTACTTGTTCGGCTAGAAAGGCTTTCTTTTTCACTTTTAGTTTTCTCTTCACAGTGGACAGATCTTTCAAAAATTTAGCATAGAAAGGAACTTGTTTAATAGCATCCAGCAAATGTATATTGATCCTTACCTGTTTGAAAGTTTCAAAGATCTTAGAGTTGTGATTGACTTTCCTTTGTTTAGTCAAGACATGAGGAAATGGAAGTGCTGGCGAAGAATCAATCTTTTCTTTGCAATGTTTAGATTCAACCCCTTCCTTACCCTTAGAGATTAACTCATCATTTTTCTCATAAGGTTCAAGAGTTGGTTTTTCAATAACCTTACCGCTGTGAAGAGTGATGACTGATTTGACTTGATCCATGTGTTGGCTTCCGTAACTACTTGCATTTCCATTGTATTGCCTTTTAGAATTTTGTTGTGGTTGAGATGGAAACTTACCTTTCTCTTGAAAACTGAGAGTAGATGTGAATTTTGCAAGAGTATCTTTAAAATCTGTCATGATTTGAGTAAGTTGAGTATTGATTGTCTCTTGCTTTTTAATGAATATATGCAATGTTTTCTCAAGATTTCTTCTACGAGGTGGAGCATAAGGAGGTGCATATCTATGAGCATTTTTAAAATTATGGTGTGCTTGAAACAGTGGTTGTGAAGTTTGTGCATTATTCTTATCACTTTTCCAACTGAAATTTGGATGATTTCTCCAACCAATATTATATGCTTGCGAGTATGGGTTATGATTGGGTCTTTGAAAACTGTTTAAAATATAGGCTTGCTCATGGAGGTATTCGTTGAAAGAAGACAAAGTTGGATAGTCAGTAGTTGAGTGTTCATTAGTTTTATAGATTTGACATATAATTTCTTGAACAAATTTTAATTGACCACTCCTTTTCAATTCTAGTGCTTCGACTTTTCTAGCTAAAGATGCAAATTTAGCTTGGAGGTCATGATTTTCTCTAAGATTGTACATACCTCCACTAGATGTATGAGGTTGAGTTTTACCCGATGGCTCATAAGTGTCTGTAATGTCCTAATTTTGAGCATTTTTAGCTAGTAAGTCTAGGTACTTCATTGCTTCATCAGGGTCTTTATGTTCAAAAGTTCCATTGCACATCAATACCACCATTTGTCTATCTTTAGGTGCTAAGCCTTTATAAAAATATGAAACCAATCTCCATGTGTTTAAAACCATGAAAAAGATAAACATAAATAAACAACATAAGAACATAAGTATAGTAAAAGAAATGAAAAGCATAAATAAGAAATTAAGGAAAATATAACATGAAATAAAACTTAAACATTACAAAAATATAAAGAAAGAAATAAAGAGCATGATCTTGATCTAAAAACCAAGATGCCTAAATGCATGGCAAATGCTTTCTTTTATAGGCTAAAATTTGAAAGTATTGATTTAATAACTAATTGTTGAATGGGTGGTCACATCTTGACTTGGTGACGATCCTTATCTTCTTGTCTAAACAAAACATCATTAATAACGTCAGAAGTTGAACAGACTTAACTCATGAAAGTTCTAGGAAATTGTCTTAGCTTTCTTGAAAAACAAATTGAGATTGTTTGGACTTCTAGAACTCAAGATATAGGCTGAACACTAAATAATATCTGGGCTGCAGGACAGATTCAAACTTCTCCGTTGTTGCTACAATTTGAACTTGAAAACGACCTTTTTAAATCTTGGACTCCCATAAAAGTTTTAGGCCCATGTCTTAGCTTTCCATCCCTATTAAGCAGACCTAAATCCAAGATCTACAACTCCAGATATAACCCAATGACCGAATAGTGTTCCAGTTTTGACTGAACCAGCATCTCTTTTCTAAGTTTGACCATCTCTTTGTCTTTTAAATTTCAGTAGTTAAACTTATCAATCAATCCTTTGATTTATGTGATAGGCCTGCATTTAAGATAAACATTTATCATAAATTAAAGGTATCTTATAGTATCAGACTTGTTATTATAAAACATGCTTTTATTAAGGAGTTTTTGATACTTCAAGTGCAAAATGATGATATAAAACCTTGATAAAAATATATTTTTAAGTGCTAATTAGGCGGCTCCAATGCGAGGGGTAGACCCAAGTGTCACCTAGCGTATGGGTCTTGGCAAAAGACTCAATTGGCTATGGAATCCCAAGCACCATATGGCCCAAGGGTAGACCAAGTGCCACGTGGAACTTTCCATTGTTATTATAATATTATTATTTATAATAAAAATAGTATTATTTATAACATAACTGATAATATTTTTAATGATAAAAAAAATTAAAATATTTAAAATCTTTCATCAAGACCCAATAAAATTGGGTCACGCCATATCTATTAAGCTGAATATATGATGCTGAACCAAAGACAATCGGTTTCTGTCTTAGACCCAAGATAATTAGACCCTTTGCCATGACCCATGCGCCATGTGGCGCTTGGGCACACCCGAGTGCCACCTGGCGCTTGGGCAGCTCCAATGTGAGGGGCAGACCCAAGTGCCACCTGGCGCTTAGGTCTTGATAAAAGGCTTGATTGCCTATGACAATTTTAAGTTAGGTCTGAACTCGTTTGTGCCCAACCCCAAGTTGGGGTCCTTGAAATTATTATTCAAAGTGCTGGTTTGGGGTTGGGCATGGATATGTCCAGAGCCAACTTGAGTTCGACCTGAGACACACTGCCCTAGGTCAAACCTAGGTTGGGTCTGGATGCATGCTCGCCCAAACGTGAGTTAGGTGTGGAGGCATTGCCCATCTCATGTTGGGCCTGGATCCCTGTTGGCTTGCAAGGAGATGTTAATGTAGCCATAAATTATCATGAAAAATAACAGCAAATCACTTGACAGTAATGTAGCAAATCAGTAGCAGCAAATCCCACCATTTTTTATTAGCAAAGGTAACCAATCCATTGACTATGCGTGGAGGCAATCAAAGCAGCTATTAGCAAGTAACAAATGATAATTTCAAGTGCCTTGAAATAAGTTAAATGAATTCGAACAATTTGTATAGAATTTATTTGTTCTGTACAAATTGTAATTTTACTAATAAGAGTTCAGAAAGGTTGATTACCTTTTAACTTAATTATATTATATTGTAATGTTTGTTAAAACAATTTGCCACTCCAAAGTACACATCTATAAAATGACCTCCTTTTGACTTACAAATTATTGGATTAAAT
>JAAWWB010002279.1:0-50004 GCA_018804465.1 Populus tomentosa
TTTTCAAAATTAGTAAAAAATCCTAGTGAAAGAAGATAAATAAAAAAAAAATTTAAAATTTATCTCAAATAAAATAAATAGCAATAAAAATAATGGGAACTAAATTTCAAAGATAAAAACAATTAAAAGGGGATGTAATAGGAAAATAATTCTAATCTTATATATTGTTTAAAAAATCATTTTAAATATTGAAGGATGAAATCGAGAAAAAAATATCAATTCAAAAAATTATCCAAAAAACCCAACAAAGAATAATAAATAAAAAGACCCGAGATGACTAGATTATTATAAAAAACAACAAAAAAATCCACAAAAAGCAAGTTAAAAAAAAAATAGAACCTATTCTCCAATTGAATAAATGTTAAAAGATGAAACAAGAAAAAATAGCTTAGACAAAGAAAACTGAAAAACCAAGCAAACTTGGTAAAACCTCCAAAATTTGGTCAAATATTTAAAACTCATAAACTGTAAAGCTATAAACCCGAGTTCAATCAAGATATTTCATTAGCAATCAATTTAAAAAGAAAATTGCTAAAATAAAATAAATAGCAATAAAAAAAATGAAGATAAAACTTGAAAGGAAAAAAAAACTAAAAAATAGTGAAATTATAAAATAAAATCAATTTAAAAAATGATTTTAAATTAAATAAATAACAATCAAAATAAAAAAAATCAAATTTAAAAGATAAAAATACTAACCAGAGGGTGACATTGAAAAAACATTTCAATTTTATAAATTATTCAAGAATTAACATATTAAAGTGTTTTTCTAGAATTTTTAACAAACTAGCACAAAAATCTAGGATAGCAAGAAGGAGGAGTAAAAAAAAGGTTAATGGTGCAAAACATGCAGGAATCTTAAATCACGCGTCACCCCATTATGGAAGGAGTTTTTGATGGCTAGGCGGCCCCCCATCCGTCATAGTGCTTGAGTATACATGACACGGACTAGCAAGTTTTTTCTTTTATTATTATCAAAAAACAAAAATACTCCATGATATTAAAAAAAAATAACTATAGTAAAAAGACCAAAAAGTACACGAAGAGAGTTTATTTGATTTTTTATGAAGTATTTATACCAAGTTTTTTTTTTAATTGAAAAGACCAACATACACTAAGTGAAAGGTATTCTATTTTTTTTTATATATATTTTACGATTAAATTATTAATTTTATTGAGCAATAAAAAAAATTAATCTCACCCTACCTATAATTTGCATAAAATAATTGTAACATAGTAAAAAATAGTTCTAATGCTTTTAGCTCAAGAATGATTTCATCTCATTATTACATTGTTGCAATTCACAGAATTTTATACCTAGAGTTACATAAAATTCCCTAACCCCTTTACAATTACGTCTGACCTTATAACAACAGCATATGTTAAAAAAAATTGCGTGCAATCCATTCATGGACGAGTGTATGAGAGCTTATAAGAAGTACTGGGAATATTCTTGAAAATATTGCTCGTAAATTTGTGTTGAGCAACATTACTCATAAATTATAAGAACAAGAAGCAATACACGTTAACTATACGTACATGTGACGTGGATTAAGAAGTAGTTACACATATTATTTCAGACATGAAACTTAAAATACATCTCCATCCTCGGTGGTATACCAGTGATAGATATGATGATTTGCAGGAGGAATACATGCATGCATGCATATTAACTTGAAAAAAAGCTTTTTGGGCAGTCCCATTCTAACAATCACATCTAAGCCAGGTCGCTAATAGCACGTGATTTACCATCCAGCTCGGAGAGATTGGATCCGATGGATCCTCCACGAATCATGCCGGAGCTCCGGTGGAATCGGCACTTGAAGGAACCGGCATGGGTGGTTGGTGAGCAAAGACAGTTCCCCCGTTCAGTGCTACGTGGCTTTGTCAAGGCCCTGTGTAACCTTGGCGAAGTGCCAGGATTGTGTAGCGGTGAATTCTTCTTCAGCACTTCCATGTCGATTGCTGATGCCATGATTTCAGGGGTTACTTGCTGTTGCTTCTTAAGGGTTTCTGAGGGTTTCTGCAGGTCCATCACGCTGTTGCTCTTATTACTCATCTTTGATCTTTTCGAAAGCTTTTCTGTCATGCAAGTTATGTAGCAGAATTGATGAGGATATTGGAGTTATATTTGCATGCCAAAATGTAAGATCGATGTATACATTTTGGTAACTAAAGATCAAATTCTTGAGCAATATCCCAATATTGGAAACTTACAACCAAATTAACTGTATGTTATGCAATACGAATATACATTTTATGACATTAATGATGTCAATCTCATCTTAATTTAAGAGGAAAATAAGAAATGGAGAGCACTTAAACTCTTGACTTTGAAAAAAATGCCCAAGTTTTTCGCCATACCTGATAATTCAATAGAGAAAGGAACTTTTCTGGTTTGTCGCCAGCCAACCGGTGACCTGAGAAGGGAGAGAAGGCACAGACGAGAGATATTTGAGCTTTCTGCTTCTGCAATGGGGAGGATAAAAATATCAAAATGGGCAACATGAACATAACCGTTAATATAGTTATTACTGGCTAAAATCTTGGATTTTCAGTTCTTGTTTTGGCGCTGAAAATACGGGTAAAACATAATAGAAATTATAGCCCACTAATTTGGAGAGAATTTTGCTATTTAAGGAATATGCCAAGTAAATTATTTATATTTAGTAATTTCGTAATGACCCTCATTTCATGCCTATATATATAGAAACAAAAGGGGTAAATTAATTATAGTTTTACCCCTACCCATTCATCAATATTGTAGTTCAAGATTTTATAATGCCACCTTAATTTATAGTTCTTAAAAACTTTGAATTTTGATCATTATTACTAAAAAGCTAACCTTTTCATGTTTCTATTTTCTCTCTTCTTACTTTTCTCTATTGTTTCCTCTTCTTCCCATATATGTTATAATATCTCATTAAAACACTTCAAAAGTCTAAGAGGTAACATTGGAATTTTTTTGAAAACTGAAAGAATAACTTTAGAAGATTAATTACAATAGAGAAAAAAGTGTAGCATTGATAAATTTATAGGGTATGTGTGTATGTGTATATATATTAGCTAGTAGTAAGTATGTGGTATTTTTTTTTTGATAATATTATCAAACTTAGTCAAGCTTGCTAGGTAAATGTAGTGATTTGTCAACTTGACTTGTTAAGTGGGTTGGATGTCATAGTAAACTAAACGACACAATATTTTAGTTGACCTGATAATTATTTTTTGTTAAAACAAATTAAAACAACCTCTATTTAATGCTTATATATAAACAAAATTGCATGATAACGTATTGGTTTACTTGAGTTAAACAATATTAATTTACCTGACTCATTATCTAGATCATGACACTCATCAGATTTATTAACCTTGTTTTTTTTTAAATTTAATTTTTATTTAATTAATTGATTATAAAAGAAGATATTTATAGTAAATAAATAAATAAAATTATTGAGGAGAAATGAAGTGCTTCAATCTAAACTTCATTTTCTTATCAATGCATCTATTGATTGTTTGAATGAAATCATTTTATTTTATTATACTATTTTTAAATAAAAAGCCATTATAATTTCAAAAACAAGTTAAAAAAAAGATAATATCTCAATATTCAATGAGACTTAAAAAAACAATCAACATCAAATGAAGTAAAAAAATCAATTTAAAATTATAAATAAAAGTAATTTTATTTTCATTGAATATTAATAAGAAATCCTTTATTTCTTTTTTTTTTTTTTTTTTTCATATTAGTACATTGTAATTGAAAAAAAAAAATTAACAATCCTATAAAACCTACAATATCTTTTAAGAACAATGGAAAATTTGAACATGAATTTTAAAACCATGTCAAGTTTTTTTTACAGTGCATTCTAATAAAAATAATTAAAAAAAACATATAAAAATGGGCTATGCTATGGGCTAAGCATATAGAAAAAGATTTGAGGCCCGCTCGTCTTGCCTAAGAGAAAAAAATGCCAACACGCTTGCAAGGTCACACTCGCAAGCTTGACCGTATAAGGGCAAACTTAATCGAATAAATAATACGGGTTATAAATTTAACAAGTTAAATAGTTTAATTTAAGTTGATATATTTTATTATTATCATAATATTTTTTTTAAAAAATATTTTTTTTTAAAACAAATTATATTATTACTAGTCATTTAAATTATTTTAAAAACCATCAAGTTGACTAAATTATTAAAAATAAAAAAAATATAATGGTAATGTCGTTAGACCTTTATAAATTAGTATTTTTGATACCGTGGAATTTTATTAATTAATCAATATATTATTTAATCGAGTTTATTAATTTATCAGATTTCAGTGAGAAACAATGACAAATGGAACAAATCAAGTTGTCATTTTGTGCCACTGAAAGGCATCGGTTTCAACCGTTTTGTTTTGTTCTCTTAGACTACATAAGTTTGGTTTTTGGTTCCTCTGCTGGTCTCTTGCATGTTGATTTTGAAGAAAGCATCTTCGCCACCAGGCACTGTCTCTCTCTTTCCACTGCAAGCACACCAAATTTTCTTACACGTTGAGAAGTGTCTTCATCTTCTGTTTCCATACGTTGCATGTCAATTTCCTCTCTCTGTATTTCAGTGGGTACTCAAAAGAGTTCCACAGTGCAGATGCTGCTTTCTGGAGTTTCAGCTCTGGTTTGAAACCCCTTCGACAGGGTTGCAGCACTCGAATCTACAGCACATAATTAAGGTACCCTCCTTCTCTCTTAATCTGAAATCTAAAAAACGTTATATTTCAGCTTTATTTGATATAATAGCTGCCATAATTGCCTTTTATATGCATCATTGTTAGAGATTCGTATTAAACATGTTGACGGCTTTGATCTACTTTCCTGGATTTGTATTTTCTACCATGGAAAAAGAGCTTAGTAGCATTCAAAGTGAGTTTCCATGCAATCTTTCTAGTAATTATTTTTGCCTTGTTCTTGTTATTCCAGGAACAAAGCCGGAGCTTAACCTGAAAACCTTTCTATATCATCTTCATGTTTACTCACACCATGTTACCTCTACCCTCATCTCAAGAAGATGAATTAAAGGCTTCTCATTTTACTGCTTTATCTTTAAGCACAGATATCCAGGTTTCCCAGCAAATCCATATTCCATCTCAAGTTGCTAAGAAGGTGCAGAGCACAAGCCTTCCATACACAAGAAACAGTGCAAGTCCAATGAAGGTTAAGAGGAAAAGATGCCTCGATGGAGCAGCATTGACTATAGGAACCGGGTCTAGTTCGAACCTGCTCAAAATGAAAGGAGTTGATCATCCAACCGAACAGGTGAGCTGTGGTAGCTTAGGTGGTGGTTATAGTCGGAAACAGCCACCTCCAATTGCTGCTGTGTCTGGTCTCGTCAATACAAGTGAAGCGAGAGTTGTTGATGAGGCAAGCCCTTACCATCAATTTGTACGAGGAGTTGAAAGTGGAAATGCAAACAAAAAGAGTGATGACAGAGGAGCTGGTACGGATAGTACCAGTTATGTGAATGCTCCCAACAGGGCATGCCTCTATCAGCAATCTGCAAGTGGGATTAGCTGTGAAAATGATGGCAAAAAGAATGTTCATCCCAGAGCTAGAAGAACTCGTGGAAAGACATCAATTTCTGATAAAATCCAGCACAGGATGATAAAAAATCGAGAATCAGCTGCCAGGTCTCGAGCAAGGAAACAAGTAAGTTATCCCAGACTGGTCTTTTAAGCAATTTGTTACACATATAACTTGGCTTTGTTTGCTCTTCGTTATTGTTTTCATATTTACCATCCCTGTTTTCAGGCTTTGGAAGCCCAACAGCAAGTGGAAAATACAGATCTTAAGAAGGAGAATGACCTCCTGAAAAGGGTTGTGAGGGTAATTAAGCAGCATTTTGATTACTCTTTTTTTCTTTTTTCAAAGCATTCTGTTAGGCCTTCCATGTTTAAGGTTTCTAAGCATTATGATACCTAAATGTTTTGCAGTTTCTCTTGGCTATATTAAGGACAAAACGCATGAAGCTGCCAGCACTTTCAAGGAGTTTCTCAGCACCCTTATAAATGAAACTCAGAAAAGTATCTGCCATGAATTGTCTGGAATATGAAAACAAGAACACATTCACTATTGCTGTAAGTGGCAAGAGTCAAGGGCTTAGTCTTCAGGCAATATATCCAGTTCAATTTTAACCTCTTTTAATTTTTTCTCAGCGTATGATTTGGTAATGTCGTCAGCATAAATTGGGTCTTTTTTTAGTTCATTTAGAACATGATTGCAAACTATGTCCTCTCGACGATCAACTCTCATCATTCTATCGCCTTTCTAAGCAATGAGGCACAAAAACTGGGATTTCCACGATGATTTGTTTTGGGTATGCGTGGTCAAAACCAGATGGTATGATAGCAGAAACAAATTAAAACCAGAAATTTAAGGAATAATTAGCTGATTACTTCACTTAATAATGTAAACGATGAATGCAACAAGAACATGGTTATTGTACCAAGACAATCATACGAAGATGTTTCACTCTTTCTTGTACTTTTCATCTAAAACAAGCCTCAATCAGCATATCCCTAATCCCCAAGGAACGCCATGTTTGGGGATTTTGCGATTACATTACATTAACAAAATATACTAAAAGGGTTAGCTAAATCACTATAATAATTCACATTACCGTTAATATTTTTTTTTCTAATTTATCCTGATTTTTTTTTCATTATAGCTTTCTATGCCTAAATTAATGGCAAATTTCTAAAAACTTATTTAGAAAACAAACAATTAAACAAAAGAGGATCAAGTTATAAAACAAAAAATAATCTAGTGGTCAAAGTCGCTACAAAAAGTACTTTTTGATCCATCAATTTTCCCTTTTTTCCTATGCAATCATAATAGTTTTTGCAATTTTAATTTTGATATAATTTTTATCTTTTTATTTTCCAATCCTAGAGTTTGTGAGGAGAGATAAAAAGTCATTGAATTACAACAATAAAGAAAGAGAGAATTATTTCACCACAATCCGATAATAAAAATAATTAATTTCAATATTAATAGGTTCCATTCGATAATAAAAGTTTGATAATTGAGTTTTTTTTTTTTTATATATAAACATGTTTTGAAAATATAGATCGAGTTTTGTTTTCGGTTGTTTTGAGATTGGTAAGTGATCTATAAAATTTTTTATGATATTTATTAGATGTTTTGAGGAAAAAATTGATTGAGATGATATTTTAGGATCAAACCTCATCTTTTTGATTTTCCATCTACCATAATGGCTGGATTCTAGATAGCAGCAGTAACAAACAACATGTAATATTTTTGTTTTAAAGTCATCCACCCCTTAATAAATGAAAAAAATAAAAAAGCCTATACATGCAACCTAAGCTAGCATGCCCACACATCTAGTTTTGCTCTTAAAGGCTCAAGCACATTGCGCCGCTTATACTTGCGTGCATGAATTTTTTTTTTCAACTTCATATTTTTATATGTTTTTTAATTTTATCTTTTAGATTTTGATTAATTTTAAATGAGTCTTCATGATTTGTTTTATATGAAGTTATTACAATTTCAAATAAACATCTTGGCATTTGATTGATACTTAATTTTATAAAGATCTATTTTTATTTTTATATAATTAAATAAAAAATAGTTTTAAAAAATAAAATAATTAAACTCGATCACGAGTTTGGTAAGTTAAGCTGCAAAATTAGATTGATCCAATATATCATCTTTATATTTTAAAAATATCATTTTAATTTTTTTTTTAAATTATCCCTAACATTTTATAGTTTAATATTTATTAAGTTTTAAAAAATTACTATTTGTATTCTAAATTTCAGTATATGTTTAATAGTTTACATCCCATACCTAACACGTCCAAAAAAATAATCAACAAAAATTCTTTAATTATTTACAAATTTATCGTTATTATTTTATAAAATAATTTATTTTTTGTCATTGAATAAAAAAATTCAATATTATAAATTTATCATTAAATTAAAAAAACCCTATTTTTTTTTTTTTTTTTTTGGTTATAAATTTACCTTCCAAGTTCCACCCCCGTCCTTCCCTTAAAACACGAAACCTAGTTGAGACGTCCCATTCCCTTCCCTACCCATCCATCCAAACCAGCACCTCCAAATCCAGCAATGTAGATAACGATGATCAAAATAATATACGTGAGACGAGCAGTAAAGATAATCAAATATCAGACATAAAAGAAATTCCTCTCCCTCTCTCTCTAATGCAAACCCTAAAAACAACTCCACCACCACCAAAATGGCAGCCACAGCCATTGGATCTTCTAGAAGTACCTAAAGCGGACCATCTCTCCGCTCAGTCTATCCTTGTAGCAGATTTCATCAACGCCTCTCTAGATCTTCGACATCTTACGCTCCTCCACCGCCGTTGCTTCCTGAAGTTCTAGTTTCATCTCTCGCTCATCAACTTTCTTCACACCAAGTTTGACGGGAAAATTGAACAGGAAAAGAAGAATGATGTGATTCAAAAGAAGCAAATTCGAAAGAGAAGCCCCCGTTACAAGAATCTCAAATGCTAAATTATCGGAATCATTCAACCTACAGTGGATGTAGTGGAATGGCTAAAGAGAAGTTTAGGCGGTGTGATTTTAGAAAATGACAAGTATGGGTGTTTAGAGTCTAATTTCATATACAGTGGGTTAGATTCCTTCGAGTTCTGATTTATGTTGGATATGTTTTTTCAGGAGATTCACCACTGGGTTCCATGAGATGCTCCTGCGTATCCATTTTGTTGGGTGGTTTGGCAGTCCACCGTACTTTCCCCGATAGAGGGATTAAAGAATGGTAAACATTGAATGATAACATGTTTGATTCATTCACAATCTTCATTCTGATAGCCATGTTGTTTATTGCAAGGACCTGATGGTTTGGACAACCATGGGAAGGAGCTGAACTGTGATCATTTTTCTTTTTTCGATTACTGGCTACATTCAAAAAGACTTCACAAATTGAAAATGATATTAGCCCAGAATATTAATTTGAATACATGGATTATTTATTTTCATTTACATGTATACCAGTATCTACTGTAATCACAAGAAACAAAAATCGTGTACAGATTTTGGGGTATATCCTTGAGTAAAGGACTTCCTTTATCCTTGGGAATCAAGTTCTCCTACCATCCTTCTGCCATGTACAGCTCAAAGACAGAATTCTATGATTGTGGTTACAGGGAGCTCCTTTATACAAGAACCAGACCAACACATGTAATTTTTTATCGCACACTGTGAAGAAAGGCTTAGAACAGAAAAGAAAGCCTAATAAAAACTTCAGCTCTCTTTTGCTGTCTTGCTCTCTATCTCTCCAATCCTTGTTTACAGAGAGGGCAGCAGGATATAATTCGAAGCCATTGATCTACACACTTGAGGTGGAACATATGGGAACATGGCAATTTCCTAACTTCTTCTTTGTCTTTGTACTTGGCTAGGCAGATACAACATTCCTGTCATTACCATAACACAAACGTAAGTACAAAAACATGCTCTGACTGTATATGCCAATAAGGTAGCCTAGCCATCTGTATCTGTAAACCAGGACTTACCAGATCTTCACTTGCAATGGTTGAATTACAATCAGCATTATTGCGAAACTCCGAGTTGGAGTCAGCTGCTTTGTACCTCCAACTTGGTAGACTGGAGATTTGATCGTCGGACGCCCCTCTCTCGGCAGACCCCATGTTCATGTTGTAACCAAGGACAGTGCTAATGAGTGGCACACAACAACATAGCAGTAGAAACAAGAGAAATGGGAAGGAGTAACATAGAGCATTCCAGGCAAGTAGAGAGATGCATAGCACATGGAGTTTTGGAGCACGGTGGTAGGATCCAAAGCGAGAATCGAAGACCCAAACATTACCCATCACAAACCATATTGCAAAGAAGAGCTCGAGTGAAGTCCGGCACTTGTGCATCAAAATTGAGCACCTGCATACACTGTATATCAATCAGTAGGCGTTCAAACAAGTCCAACGAATATTATTATCTTTCTATTATATATTTGTAAATGGCTGTATTAGCCATGAAAAACTTTTCATGGCTGTATTGTTTCAAAGTATCTGGGAATTCTAGATCATGCAATGATTCCTAAACTATCTTGAAGATCACATCGTTCTTCTTCTCTCTTTTTTCCCGAAAATTTCTCATTTAGCCAAACTGTAGATTGACCAAAGATATCCTGCCTCGGTGGTAAAACGGATGCCTGAGTGGGGTAGGCATCAACAGTTTCTTCTCTCGATGCTGATAAGAAAGAAGAAGAGTACTGATCTCTTCCACCTGCAAATTCTTTTGCTAGTAGAGTAGTGGTCGAAGTACCATATAAAAAAAGCTGATTCAACCTTGGTGACATTAAGCTGTTCAATTTAAAGGCAAAATCTTAAACATAAGGATTTGCAATGGCCAATAATTCTTATCCAAAGGCATCAAAGTCACACATAAACTACAGTTTTCTTAAAATAAGCAAAATAAAACTTATAATATCTCCGACAGCTAAGTTTCAAGAGATTAAAAAGCACCACCCAATACCATGTAGGAGATTAAGATTTACAGCCATAGGGGAATTCTAAATACTATAATGATTCTGAAGCTACTTGCTAAATTATACAGAGAACAAGCATCCTTTTTCCTGTTCTTCAAGATGCTAGAAATCTATTCCTTCTCAACCAAATTTCATTTCAAAGCATGCTGCTAATCACATCATATTATGTAATAACGCCCGAACACATGTTTTCAGCATAGATGTAGTAACACTATAGGATGAACAGCTTTTAACAGAAATACCTGGATTCCTCACTGCCCCTCTGCTGTTCCAAATCAGGTAGGCCAAAACCATCGCCTTGAGTCGTGTTAATTTGCCGGTATCGCCCATAGAGCAGCAGCAGACTAAGGACACAACCAATATTATAGCCAATAATCCATATTCTCACAGGCCAAACTGGCTTCTCTGCCTTGGAAATAGCCAGGGTGAACATGGTAACACTTATTTGAATGACCAAAGCTACAAACTCCAGCATCATCCAAGTGCTGGTGTTGAAAGGATTAGACCCAAGATTAGACCTTGAGCCATTCTGGTAGTGGAATACTCTTCTCAAGAAGGTGAACCATCTTGCTCTAGATATTCTCATCGCTGTTCTTACCAATAATGACGAAGTGGGAGTGCGAGCAGACCTGTTTCTGAGAGACACAGTGCCATGCTCTTCTCCTGCTGGAGATGCTGCAGGACTTGAACCACAGAATGAGTTCATTGGAAAGGGGTACCGCGTATTCATTGAGGATGTTTTAGGAAGAAATCGTCTGATACAATCTTGTGGTTTGCTCGAATAACGAGATAACGAGATAAGACTGGCTTGTCAATAAGACTTAGTTGAAAAGAAACGACATGATCTTGTACAATTGATGATATGGGGTTAACTAGAATTTGAATATTACCAGCAAGAATTCCATGTATGGTACTAACATGGAACTCTAAAAAATTCCAGCACTGGAAATCACCAGCAGGCAGGGTTTGGCCAAAGACTTGTATTTTGTTGGCTCCAGAGCAGACAGCACTGTTCTTTGAAACCCAGCTCAAACAAACAACTTGGTTGTCACCAGCTCCATAATCTCTCAAAACCGAAGTGGGTATTTATTCAAGAATGAACTGGTAATCCGCAGGCACCAAACACAGATAAATGAGAAGTGTATATGGAAAGATAGAGCAAGGAGAAGTGGAGAGATGGCTGTGGAGTGTGAATATGACAGGAAGGTGAAGGTGGGGTTTCAGATGGTGACCAAGAATCAACTGCAAAAGCCAAAACCACCCTAACTTCCATCTGGTTTTTGTTTATTCAGCAAGCAAAGTTATAGCTGAAACAGATCTTCAACTACAAATACTTCCCTTTCATTTCTCTCCAGCACAACATAATTAAGTAATTTTTTTTTTAATTTTAATTTCTCTTTCTTCAGTTAATGTCTCTTTTTGTCTTAATTAATAGGATATATACGCCCACACACACGAGAGATTAATATTATTTCAAGAGGGATATACATACATACATACATACATAAGAGATTAATATTATTTTAAAAGGGTGTGTGGCATTGCGGTCATAAGTTATTTATCTAAAAATGGAAGAAAATAAATTGTTTTTTTAGATTTTTTAATATGATAAATATTTAAAAAATAAAAAATTATATATATTTTTAAAAATAACCACTGACAATGTTAAATAGATTATAATTTCGTAATGTTACTGAAATGAGAGATATTGAATGATGGCGGGTTCCGTAACCGGGGGATTCTAAAATTTATGGTGGGATAGGCAGCTCTTACCATGCTAGAGGAGCATTTTCCCTCCCTCTGTTTTCTCTCTAACTTGCTTTTTTTTTTTTTTTTTCATTTCACAGTAAAGATATTAATTAGTCTTTAATCACACATAAACAAATATCTTAATTATTTAAAAATGATGGGAAGCTTCTTCAAACGATCTAAAGAGTCCATATAAGAGAGGTGCAAATGATCATTTGATTGTGATTAATGTCATTAAAGGATGTGAATATTGGGAATTATTATTATTATGCTTAAAACACAGTTCATCACGCAATGGGGCTTAAATGATCCCTTCTAAAACCAGATTAATAAGATAAACACCATTGTCACTGACAGAGCAGATCATCTTTCTTTCTGGATTTTTTTTTTAAATTTATAAATAAATTTATTTTGGAGTGTGGTTGTGATTGTGTTTTAAAGTGTTTTTTATTTAGAAATACATCAAAATAATTTTTTAAAAATAATTTTTAAAATCAACAAATCAAAATACCTAAAAATATTATTAAAAAAATATTAATTTGAAGTAGAAAAATAAAAAAAAATTAAATTTTTAAAAATATTTTTAAAACACAAAAATAAATATTCTATATTATAAAATTAAGCATAGATCATTGTAAAGTAATGATGATATCTTTTCCTGTAATCATACTTTGCCCATCTGAATTCTTCACGGATTGCTAATCTTTTTCGTTTGCTGAAGCATCGTTTGATTACGCTAATGGATCCCCTTTACATAAGCAATGTAAATTGTACAAATTAATCTCATAAAGTTTCATCGTATCTTCAGCTTCCTCCTTCCATTCTTTATATAAACAACTAACATAAATAATGATGTTGAATAGTTTTAATTCTCAATCCAACCTCTAAAGTTGTAAGAATCTCAATGAGGCACTCAAACCTCAATTATATTAAAACTTGTAAGAGATTCTCACACCAAAATCTTATATATATATATATATATATAAAGAATTTATCCTTAATAGTTTTTTTTATTTAATTTCTTGATGAAGTTTTATCCACAAACGATCTCAGATTCCTAATCCTTTCAAGTTGCTCCCACTACTATATCATATCCACCGAGACTAATTAACAATGCTTCAAATTATTATTAAATCTTCATGGGGAATATATATATATAGTAGGGGTGAGCAAAAAAATTAAAAACCTGATTAAACTGAGAAAACCATAAAAAAATAACCGAAAAAATTGAACCGTGAAAAAATTTGATTAAACCAATTAGAATTTTGAAAAAACTGACCGGTTTGGTTTCAGTTTTATAAGGCTAAAACAAAAAAAACCGAACCAAACCGAACCGAACTTAAACAAAAAGAATCAGAAAAAATCAGAAAAAACCGAGCCAAACCGGTTTGAACAATTTTTTTTTCAAAATAACTAAACTAAACCGAATCAAAACTGGTCGGTTTGAACTGGTTTTGATTTATTTTTAGTTTTTTTTTCTGAAAAAACTAGTTTTAATTATTTTTTAATAAAAACAAAATTAAATTGAAAATGATTACACCCGAAGAAATTGTTTGATGAGGTTCGTGAGTCAAAATATACACATTTTACAATTAAAATTTAATTCAAAGAAGAATTGTATAGAAATAATAATTAAATTGTAATCATAATCGTAGTACAAACGCACGCACTTCATAGTTGACGCTCATGCAATTTAATATTTTTTTCCCGTATTGTTCAAATACACAAGCTTTTCACAAAATTAATACATTTGTCAATTATTTAGAATTTATGGATACACATTTTATCATTTACATGTTGACACGTTACTTTATAAGAAAATTTAAGTGTGAAAAGTTTGTTTATAAATAATTTATATGTTTTTTTAATTCCTTATGTCCAGTCAAGTATACCATTTCACCTTTAGAAATCATACACGTCATAAAGATACATGACGTGATCTGAAGATTTACCAACACATTCCAATTGTAGCACGGAAAAACAGGTGGTAATCTGAAGAGAATAAACTATAGGATGTAATTTGATTAAAACACGTAGTTAAACTCCATCTTACTTGTTTGACTCAAGAAATTGAACGCCCCATCCAAGAAACCGAAGCCACACGTGCTGTTCTTGATAGATTCACAGCATGGCTAGGGTCACAAGCAGGTCATTTTCAGGAATCCAGGTATAGATAATCTACACGTATATGACGGCAACGTATGAGAGGAAGATTGGGAAGCTTGCAGCTATGGGTTTGGGTTTGAATTTGCTCCTTAATAATCATAAGTTCGAGTTTTTTTAGGATTATTGAAGGTTTTACATGATTATTAATTTTAGAGTTCATGAAATTAGTTGAGCAATGCGTAAATTGACTCGAACACTAACAATTTAAAAATAAATAAGAAAAAAAAGATAGGGAAGCTTGGCATGTTTGTGCTCATCCAGATGATGATGTGGTTTGGCGAACTCATCTTTGATTTTGTATAAAGTAAATGCTGAAGAGAGGATGAGCCCAGCCTTTGCTTCCACTCGATGCTCACGCACAGTTATTCGGCTCTTCTAAGTTTCAACGCTTGGTGGTGGTGGAGTTTGATACGTCCATTTGTTTGCTTTCGGGGGTAGGGCTGGCTGGGCCATCAGGTGTGGTAGAGTGTGTGGTTCTCATACGGGGAGGTTCACCAAACATATTTATTTCGTCGAGAAAAAAATATTATATAATAATATAAATTATTTTTTTAAATTTTGTTTTAAATTTTATTTTTTTTATTGAATTGATTATTTGATATAATATTAGAGTCTTAATAATCAAGTGATCATAAATTTAAAGTTTACCATAATTATTTATTTGATAAAAATTAAGTATAAAATAGTATAAATTTATATAAGTTTCAAATCTAAATGATTTTCACTTAAAAAATTATATTAAAAAATAATATAAATTATATTATAAGATTTTATATAATAACTTAAATTATTATATTGAATTGATTTCAACGGTGTAAATAAATTGAGTTATAGAGAATTTAATAATTTATCTATCTAGAAATATCCATGTTCTATGAGGCAATTATTAATATTGTCATTGGATTCCTACAAGGGCTCGTTATATGACATGATGCACAAGCATTGTAACATTTAATATATGAAGATTCTTGGACTGTCATTTCTCCACCTCCCTGCAAATTGCAAGAATGGTAGAATTCTTCAGAGATAATAAGGCTTCGAGGGGACATGGATTTCATATTTGATGGTAGAGTTGAGTGTTATATAAGCTCCTTGTCTCGATGCTAGAGGGAGGCGATAGACGAGTAATCATTGCTCTTAAAAGCAAGCAGCCTCTCCCGGCAACTTAAAACCGCTACCACTCATCCGGTTAAAAAAACGTTTTGAAAGCAGCCAATGACTTCCTAATTGATATAAAATCGATAATATAATTATATATCTCTTGAACTACGTAATTTTTGAGTTTAGTTTTTTAGGTTTTCATAGTACTTGAATTTTTTAATGCTTTTGAATATTTTATTTTTTAGGATATACACATATTTATTTTGATGTTATTTGACTAGCCTTATCTTATTATGATCGTAAAGATTTATTTATTGCAGTAAGATTAGCTCTTTTAGATACCACATATCTAGAGTATCAACATGCATACATTGGATTTTTTGAAATCACGCTCAATTGTAGCACAATAATAGTTACTTTGTATCCCAACTTCAATATGGTTTTGGATGACCCTCAACTCCATCACTTTTTGAAAGTCCAACTACAGATCACTGGTGCTGATCAAGTTTTAGACACTTATCAAGCCACTCTTCATTATCAAATGGCTTATAGGGTCCAAAATCATGCATTTGATATAGTACTTCCTGTTACCAATGATGCTTTACTTATTATTGTTGATATCAATCAAAGAGCCACATATACTCATGTCCCACGACAAATCCCGAAAGAGGACTTACAAAAGCTACTCCTCTTTTCTTGGATTTTCAATTATGAAAAGCTGCATCAAAGCTTTGTCCCTAAACAATCCACAGAACCTAAGTTTACCAAAAAAGCTGATGGTACTGTTGAAATCATCTTCAAGAAGGGAGAATCTTCCACTTCCCCATCAGGAATCTTTTCCCCCTTCATCTCGATGATGCAACCAGCTCAAAATCCTCTTTTAATACCTGTAGAGTCCTTCTCTAAGGACAGTCTCCCCGTCTATTCCTTTGCTCATGACAACTATGTTTTTTGGAACACTTGTAATTATGACAGTTACCGTAATCCAGACATGGAAGATGACTCCCTAAGCAAAAAAGAAAATCTTCCGGTAAGAAACTGAAAGACAGATATAATCAAGGAGACAAAACAGTTGACACTTTGGGACAACCCTCTGGAAAATTTGACTATCTTGTCAAATATACTCCTTCCTCTTGGGCACCTCCAAAACAAGTTCCCATAATCTCCATGTATCAACCTACAAGACCTTATGATAATGATTTTCCTGCTTTACAAGAACAAGTCAAAGATAGGGTTCACACTCTTCTACAAGTTCATAACCCTCAAGGCGTAGATGTTGATGGCCACCCTAAATAAGTCACCCAAGTCGAAGCAGTTCTCAATTGGCAAAGTCAAAATGCCATCACCTAAAATTCTATTCTTCATAGAATTGAATCAAAGGTTGACTTGGTTAAGGCTAATCAAAAAAAGATGACAGTATCTCTTGATTCTCGAATTCTTCATCTCGAACAACTGTGTGTTGAAATTCAACAAAGGATCTCGACCATCCATAATTATTTACTCATTCAAGCTTCTAATGGCAAATATTCCCTTAGAAGGAACACGAGATTCAGTCTCTCAAAATCCAACTCTAATCTCTTTAGGCTGAATTAGCCAAATCCAAATCCAAATCCAAGCCTTTACCATTCCCTGAACTTCCACAGACTAGGATAACCTCTTATTATCTAGACCCTTATTAGGCTAAACATTCACCTTCCTACAAACCACAACCTCCACCTACCACACCTCAACTATTTGGAAACTCAGACACCGAAAAACTTTTCAAACCTCTCTCCAAAAGAGATAAAGGGAAAACCTTAGTACCAATCATTTCTGAAAAACCCAGATCACCAGCCCCTATCATCTCTTCATCCTATGATTCTTTTGAATTTAAAAAGAATGAACTTAATGATCCCTTTCAGATGATAAGTTGCCTTTGCCAAATATAATAACATTATTCTCATGCCTTCATAATGCCAAAGTTTTCTCCAAATTTGATCTCAAGGCCGGATTTTGGCGACTTGCCATTCATTTGAAAGACCGATACAAAATAGGTTTCTGCATACCAGACCATCATTATTAATGGCAAGTCATGCCTTTTGGTATCGAATTTCTTGGTGTGATCTTTGTAGATGGTGCTTATACACCTGACACCTATATAGTTGAAGAACTCCAAAAGCTTTGAGATGCCCCCCTCACGAGAAAGCAAGTCCAACAGTTTTTGGGCATTGTCCAATATCTCAGAAATTTTATCCCTAGAGTTGCACAAATGACAAGGCCACTTTAGCTCATGCTCAAGAAAGATGCGGACTCTTGGATAGAAAAGCAAACTCAAGCTGTCAGACAATTAAAGACAGCCACAAAAAATTTACCTGCTTTAGTCATTCCATCAACATGAAAGCGCATACTCTAATCTAATGCCAGTGACAAGTATTGGAGTGCTGTACTCCTATAAGACAAAGATGGCCACCGACACATATGTGGCTACAAAAGTGGACCATTCAAGGAGTTAGAAACCTACTACCACTTCACTTTTAAGGAAATCTTAGCTGTAAAGTATGGCATTCAAAAATTTGAGTTTCACCTGGCAGCTTATCACTTTACAATGGTTATGGACTGTTCCTCCTTTCCAAAAATGCTACAATTCAAGTGTAAAATGCTTTCTCATCCACAACTTTTGAGATTAGTTGAGTGATTTTCCAACTACACCTTTAATTACTAATCTTATATTTTAAATATCAAGAAAAATATATAATAAAAGATATGAACTTCTTTCATAAGTCTTATACTTAATATGTATGTTCTTACTTGTTTTTTTTTTAATGCGTTATTAGCACAATTACTTTTCTTGATTTATGTTGAAATCTTGACACACATGAACTCTTATGTTACATGGCTTATATTAATTTCCATATATATATATTTTTTTTTCATTATTGTTTATACTTTATGGAATATATTTGGCTTTGTAACTTATTTTGATGATTTTTCTTTCCTTTTTATTCATCAAGATTTAAAATTCCTGGAGAACTAGTATTATAAGTTTATAAAGAATTAAATAAATTAAATACAATTCTTGAAGAACTAGTATTGCTAAAGAACTGAATGATTTTTTTGATGCTCTGTGTATATAAAAGTTTGTTGTGTATTTAAATAACAAAACATGGTCTTTAGTTTCCTAGATGTGAAAGATCACACAAAATTTTTTATTAAGTTGTAGAAGAGTTTCAAATTTTGATGTTGTAGGCAACTATGATTAGCAAAAGTTTGTTAAATCATTTAATAGACAATGCATGTTTGTAGCAAATGAAAGCATAAAAATAAATGAAATATGTTAATACAAGTAATTGAAAAAAAAAACATGTTTGATTGTGAAAGTCATAAGTTGTGCTCACAACTATTTTTTAGGGTTGAAGGGATTGAAAGTGAGAAAGAACAAATAGTAATAATTTTTTTTTTGTTAAGGCTTAAAAACCTAAAAAACATGCTTGAATATTTGTGTGAATGATTGACTATAGGTTAATTAAGAAAAACATTCATTCATATCTTATGTAGGTGGTTCAGTGAACACCGAAGCTCCTTTTATTCTAGGAGGAAACATCTCTTAAATCGTTTGACCTGATGTGATGCATTCATGCTATGAGGAAGAACCTGAGGTAATTTGAGGTGGGTCAGCATTAAAATGGAGTTGTTATGGCTAGTGTTGGAGGGGTTATAGAATGTGTATCCACAACTATTATAGTTCTCAAAGTATTTGAGGGCCCTACCTCAACTTGCTTTGTCAATTTGATGGTTGTCTCTTCTGAGCAAGGACATTTCCAACATAAATATCATATCTGTTTAGAGCAGATCTATAGGCCTCGAAATGTAGCTGGAAAATCTTGGGTTTGTTAAGGACCTGAAGCATTTGGGGTGGAACAACACAGGGATCCTTGAAATTCTTGTCATAGAGACGAAGTGATGAGCTGAGGCCTTGAAAAACTTTTCAGCAGGCTTGCTAGATAACAGAAAGTTTGTGACATCCTTCCCATTAGTCACAATGCAACTAACTCTTAACCTAAAGCTCAAAAACCACAATTCAATAAGCACTCGAGAACAAAATATTAAACAAAGGATAAAAAATACTAAAATTGTCTAGAGAAAAAACCAAAAGTGGTATGTGTTATGGTCTAACCATGGTACAAGTATGGAGCTTGGCAAGCCATGCTCAATGCATTTAAGGTTATTGCTGGTTTCAAAGAGTGTTTTATTGCAACTTGGGTAGCTCTTATACTTTATAAAGATGGTAAGCTATGGAAGCTTTGCACGTGAAGCGTATATTCGGAGCTACAAATCAAACAATTGGTAGTAACCATTTAAAAACTCATGAAACAATATAGAAATTATTGTGGTGAGCTAGCAATAAAGAACACATATGATAAAAAAAAGGGGACAAACTTTATGCTCATATGGATTAATGCAAATGATTTCTTTGATCGTTCTTCGGTTCTCATTGATTTGATCTTCAAAGGACATGACAACGTGCATGGAGGGAGGGAGTTTGTGGATTTTGACAGGCATCTCACCATAGCTAAATAAAGGAATCATTAATGGAATGGAGTCTAAAATGTAATTAGCAGGTAAAGAGAAAAATATACATATGAAAAACCAAAAAGAAGAAGAAAAGGAAACTTACAAATGTTTATATGGCTAAAGCTCAGGTATCTCTGGATTAAATTACCATGTAGGGAAGCAGCTATGCTACTCAAGTTTGCATCTCCTGGAAAGAGAGGAGGTAAAAAGTAGATGATTTTTTTTGGTTTTTTTACAAAAGGAATAAAGAAGAAATAAAAGAAAGTGAATAAAGAAAACTAATATCCTAACAAAGTAGTTATACAGATGCGGTTCAGCAAACCTCGAACTCAGTGACTCGGAAGCCTGCAAAAACAACAATGACTGAAGGATCCAGCCTAGCTAAAGTGGTCTCATCAAAGTTCCAAGCAATGTCGCCCCATAAAATAACACGATGCTCCTCACCTTTAAAGCAAAGACAAAAACGTTAAATCAGTGTCCAAAGCATATGAGTTACATCCCATTAAAAAAAAAAAAGAATCCTTGACGAATCTTGTATTTTCAAGAATGAACTCTCTTGTCTTCAAGTTCTTGTCCTCGAGCCAAAACTTTCTCCATCGGCTGTATTGCTTTGAGCCTCCCAAGAACATCTATAAAGATTATTGATCAAGTATCAAATGTAAATAATATGTATTTTTACCTTTCATATAATGATAATGTAATCCCCCCCCCCAAAGAATACCTATTTTAGCCTCCCAAGAACCTTTGCCTTTAGCTAGGACAACAAGAGTAAGAGAATTGAGGTGAGTGATTTTGATGTCAGTTTTTTAAGATCTATAATTGTATCATGGTTAACAACAATGTTAACGTGGCGATTCTCACTATGTAAAAGCTTTTTATTTCCAGGTAATCGCCCTCGGTGATGTTTGAAGCGAAGTATGCTATGTTTTTAGCTTTGGCCGATCCTTGTATAACACCTCCCTGTTAAGAAAATAAAAAGACAATTTTCATAATCTTTAGGACGCATAGAGACATTTAAAAATGAGAAGACCAAGAGAAGTTTTGCTTCAAAATCAATTAAAGAGGAGATGATAGATTGATGTAAGAAAGTTCTCTAATATCTCTATTAAAAAAATATCATTAGTAGTGAACTTGAGTAAAATTGATGTGGTGGTGAAGCATAGAGCTTTAAACATTATGTGCTAATAAAGTTTTACTAAAAATTATATTGATTTGAGTAGTCTCACAATAATTTTTTTTTAGACAGCTTCGTTTGAATTTTTTTTTATTAATATAAATATCTGAATTAGCTTGTGCATATCTCAAGTAATCCTAAAAAAATATACATTTGAATAATATGGCAGCAGAAACCTTGCATGGATCAACATGAAATGGATGGATCAAAAGATGATGCAATAACAAACATTACATGGCAGCATAAACCTTGCATGGTAAAAACATTTGAATAATATATTAATGCAATTAACAATAAGCATGATTATAACCTGGTTATAAACAAAAATGCAATTAAAGCTGCTAGCTTGTAAATATTGTATTAGACGTTGTTTGTTGTTTGTTTTGTATTTTAAAAATATTTTTGAAAAAATTTAAATTTTATTTTATTTTTTTTTGTTGCAAATTAATATTTTTTTGATGTTTTTAGATTATTTTGAAGCGTTGATTTCAAAAATAATTTTTAAAAATAAAAAAATATATATTATTTTGATACATTTCTAAGTGAAAAACACTTTGAAAAATAACTATAATTATACTTTCAAACAGACTTTTGGAATCCAAACATGACAAACTCGAGCCTTGATCAACAGGTAGATAATATATTTTATTATATTTTTCAAAGGACCTGCAATCAACCTGTTGGAACCAAAACTTGGGTTAAAATATATGGAAAAAGAAAACCGTGAAGGTCAATTTATGCATAAAGAAAAAGAACATTAGAAGAAGCAATCAAAGAAACATTTTAATCAACAAAACACTCACACCACCCAATTTAAAAGAGAGATTTTTCATTTAATGAGTTATGTCAAAGGAATAAAACCAGAGTCCAAAAAAGTTGGTATTTTTTTCCCCAATGAACAGATAAAAGATGATTATTCGAAGGAAAAACTGAGCAACATTACCTACAAGAGCTGGGACAAATAAAAAAATGACCCTTTGGCAAAGCACTGATGAGATCTTCTTAAACAATATTCTTTATGTAGGAAAATGGTTTCCCTTCATGGTCGCAAGTTATAATTTTTAAACCCTTGTTTATGCAACTCTTGAGAAAGCAACATATAATTGATCTTCGGTGAACACTTGCTCTTTTAAGAAAACACCAACTAAATCATCCAGTAAATAACTAAATGATAAAAAATTAAGATTAAAAAATTTATTACTTTTATAGTTTTAGGTTCAAGTCATGTGATTGCTAATATTAATGATCATTAGAAGTTTATCTAGTTATTAATTTCAGAATCAATAAAAATTAATCGAGGTATATAGAAGCTAATCCGGAGATCCACGTGAATAAATAATAAAAAAAAAACACCAACTATTCTCAATGATTGCCCTGACTTTTATTAATGGTCATCGCATAGCATAGCCTTATAGGAAATTAATTGTCTTCGCTTGATTGTAAATGGGCATTTACCATCATTTATTTGGAAAACAATCCGTGAAATAAAAACTCTATTCCTAATGTTAGATCCAGTAATTATTTGAGCTTCAATAACTCGTCCAGCAAGTTGTGTAACAATCAGTCTTATCCCATCGCGTAAACCAACAGATGGTTGAGATTTCATAGCAACATTATTGGTGTTTCTATTTTTAAAGTGAGGGTGTGATAAGGGACGCTGTTGAATTCAAGTTGGTTAATAAACTCAGGTGGATATAACAAATCTTTGTTGTCGCGATGATATCTCAACAGAATCAGTGCCAAGATAAATATGTTGATCACCGCGTGCAATATTAAGGATGAAATCACTGACAAGAAAGAGCTCCCAGTAGAGAGAGATGCTCTCCTTCTTCTGGAAGTTTCTCCTCGGGATGGCGTGCTGCTACTGAGAATTTTGAGCTTTCTTCTTCGTGCCTTTCATGGCAAATAATAAACAGAAGTCTTTGATTATCTGCTCTTGGGTAAAACAACAGATCCGAGAGAGATCTTTGAAACCCTCCAATCGTAAGAATACTGCGAGTAGACGGCGTGTCTCCCTCAACCTAACTGGGGGGTCCTGTCTTGTTAAGGACGTGTCTGATGTGGCAGACAGCGTGTCCCCCTTGAATGAGCATCTTTTAGCGGATGATTGCTCGGCTGAAGAAGACTCAACCGGCGAATTAGATGGAGATTTGATATTCTTCAATTCCCCTGCACTGTCTTCAGTCCCGGAAACGTTCACTGCTTGCACCGTCGGGGTCACTCCTTCCTCTGGCGTTGCCGTAGAGAATCCCTCTGCCAGCATTGACGGGGTCAGCAACTCCTCTGGTGTTAGAGTGCAGTATATCGACCCAATTGCTGGTGCTAAAGATTGTTCAAGTACTTCTCAACCCTCTGTCTTAGGGAACTGGAGAGACTTGTTCGCCAGCAATGTAGCTCTCTGATTACTGGCCTGAGATTTTAGTTTTTTTCTGATAGAGCATGTGGAAGTGGTAGGAAATCTCCGGCCCCTCCTGTTCTATTATGTCTCTATATGCTGATATATCAGAGGGCTTAATAGCCCTCTGCAACAACATGAGGTCCTTCACCTCATGTAGTTCGGTCATTGTGGTCCTTGAGACCAGTTTGTTGCTGCCGTCTGGGCTTTTTGCCTATGGTTTGTTGCTCATGGCTGGTGAAAGCTGTATTTTGTATCCTGGAGCTAACGTGTTTGCTCTGCTGGTTTGCTGGAATTTGATTGGTAGCTGTTATGTTACCTCTTTTGCTATAATGACGTTGGGCTGTTAAGAGTGATTATGGGGTTGCACCTCCATCCTCCGCTGCTAATGGTCTCTTGTGGAGTTTGTTTCTTTCTGCCTCTTCTGTTGCAGATTGTGAAGTTTTATGGCAGTACAAAGAATGAAGAAAAAACAGCAATATATAATAGTTGTTATTATGACCGCAAGCATACATATTTTATTGATTGAGTCACTCTTTTATACAAGAGTTTTGATAACATATTTTAAGAAATAATGATAAAATTTTAACAGAAAATGAGCTGTTTTAATTGCAACTAACTTCTTAATTTATTGAAGATAATCATTGCTCAATGTTCTCAGCATTGAAGAACATTTCTTCAGCAGCAAATGAGCCAACCATCAACACTTTTCCTTGCATCTTTTGCTATAAACACCTATTTTGTCCCTCAAAGTTTCAAATTGTATTTTATATAAGGGCTTGGTTAATATTTCAGCAAGCTGATCTTTTGTCTTACAATAAATTAATTGCAATTCGTCATTTTTCTTAACTTCTTTAAGAAAATAATACTTGAGCTTAAAATGCTTCGTTTTGCCATGGAAAATTGAATTGTTAGATATTGCAATTACAGCCTGATTATCAACATAAACGTTAGTAGCTTTCCTTTGCTCCATGTCTAAATCTGCTAAGATCTTCCTAAGCTATAAGACTTGATTTGCAGCTGCAGTTGTTGCAACATACTCTATTTCTGCAGTTGACTATGCAATAATTTCTTTTTTTTTTTGGAACACTGGGAGAAAATTCTTGATCCAAAACTAAAGCAATATCCAGAGGTGCTCTTCATGTCACCACAACTGCCAGGCCAATTACTGTCTGCATATCCTTGTAGTTCAAAATTTTCAATACAACTAAACTAAATGTTATAGCTTAGTGTAACTTTGATATATCTCACAACTCTATTTGCAGCCTTGAAGTGAACTTCACTTGCACAATGTATGAATCTTGATAACAAGCTTGCAACATACATGATATTAGGCCTTGTTGCTATGAGGTACATAAGATATCCAATCAAACTTCTGTAAATTGGTTCATCTACTTTGTTAGCTCCATCTTCTTTACATAACTTTTCTTTCAAGTTTATAGGTGTAGTCATTGATTTGCATTCTTTCATTTTGAATTTCTTCAGAATCTCTTTTGCGTATTTTTATTGGCTAATAAAGATCCCACGGTTGTTTTGTTGCACTTCCATGCCAAGAAAATAAGACATTTCACCGAGGTCTCTTATTTCAAAGACCTTCATCATTTCTACTTTGAATTGGTCTATCATTCTTAGATTATTTCCTGTAACAAATAAATCATCAACATAGAATGAAACCATAATGTAATTAGAATTTGAATTTCTGATATATGAGGTTGATTCATTCAAACTTTTCTTAAAGCTATGTTTGAGTAAATGCTCATCAATCCTGCTATACCAGGATCTTGGAGCCTGTTTCAATCCATATAAAGCTTTTTTCAATAAGTAAACCTTTTCTTCTTCACCTCCCATAACAAATCCTTTAAGCTGATCCACGAAAATCTCCTCTTGCAGATATCCATTTAAAAATACAGACTTCACATCAAATTGAAATATTTTCCAACCTTTTTTAGCTGTATCTGCTAGTAGCATTCTAATGGTGTTTAGTTGTGCCACTAGTGCAAAAGTCTCTGAAAAATCTACACCAAAAATCTGTGCATAACCTTTAACTACCAATCTGGTTTTGTGTTTATTGATGGTGCCATCTGCATTCAGTTTTGTTTTGTAAACCCATTTTACTCCAATAGGTTTTTTTTTGTGTTTCGGCATGTCCACCGATTCCTATGTTTGTTCTTCTCAATCATCCTCAGTTTTTCTTTCATTGCATTAATCCATTTTAGATCCTTTTTGGCCTCTTCAAAATCTGCAAGCTCCAATACAACTACATTGCAGCTTTGATAAATGTCTACAAGCAATCTAGCTCCTCTAACTAGTGCTTCATCAACTTAATCACCAAGATCTAGCACAATCTCATTACTTGCACTTCTTTCTACATCTTTGATGTTCCACTTTTTGGTTTCAATGAACTTGATATCTCTGCTAACTATCACTTTTTCTGTTTGAGGTTGAAAATCTCTATAGCCTTTTGTAACACTGCTATAGCCAACAAATATGCCAGCTTCATCCTTTTAATCAAGTTTATCTCTTTTCACCCAAGGAACATAAGTGAAACATAAGCATCCAAAAATCTTTAAATTCTATAGTGAGGGTTTATAATTATGCCAAGCTTCATATGTAGTCTTATCTTGTAATGCTTTTGTTGGCAACCTATTCAACAAGAAAACTGCAATGTTTACAACCTCTGCCTAAAACTTCTTAGGTAAATCTTTCTCAAATAACAGACACCTTGTCATCTCCATGATTGTTCTATTTTTTCGTTCACTTACACCATTTTGCTGAGGAGTGTAAGGAGTATGATATTGATGTTCAACCCCTGTATCATAACAAAACTTGGCAAACTTGTTTGAAGTGTATTCGATGCCATTATTAGATCTCACAACCTGAATTTTGTAACCACTTTGATTTTCAATCCAGTTTTTAAACTTCAGAAAAAATTTGCTACCTCAGTCTTAAACTTTAGAAAATAGACCAAGCATATTCTTGTATAATCATCAACAAAACTAATATAATACCTGATTCCATTAAAAAAATATTGTCTTCAAAGGTCCAGCAACATTAGTATGAATAAGCTAAAGCTTTTCCATTACTCTCCAAGCCTTGTTAAGGGGAAATGAAAGTTCTACTTGCCATATTGACAAGAGGTACAAAATGAGATTTCTTCTTCCAGGTTGGCATTCCCTGCACCATCTTCTTTTTCTGCATATGCATCAATGTTAGCAGATTAAAAAGCCCCTGCCTCTTGTGCCATAATTCTGTCTGATTTGCTGTACTTGAAAAGGCAACTGACTCCTCTTCCATATAGTCTAGTGAAAAGTTTTTTTCTTTTATCTTTATAGTGAATATATCTAATTCAGCAAGATTATAAATTAAGCAATGTTTATCTTTGAACATAACTGAGTATCCTTTTTCAAGAAGCTGACCAACACTCAACAGATTCTGATTAATTTCAGGAACGAAAAGAACATTTTAGGCCATGTTTGTTTCTCAAAAAGTAGTTTCTGGAAAATCATTTTCCAAACTTTCCTGTGTTTGTTTGCCATTAGGAAAGTTGGTCAATGAAAAATACTTTTCAGTCAACGAAAAACACTTTCTAGTCAACGGAAAATATTTTCCGGTCAACAAAAGACATTTTTCAGTCAAAGAAAAATTTGGCTTGGTTTTCAAGAAAGTGTTTTTCCTTTTAGCTGTATTTGTTTTCCGGAAAGTGATTTCCGGAAAATCACTTTCCAAACTTTCTTGTGCTTGTTTGCCATTAGAAAAGTTGGTCAACAAAAAACACTTTCCAGTAAATTAAAAATTTAGCTTGGTTTTCAAGAAAATGTTTTCCTGAAAAATTTGGACGGAAAACAATTTCCGGAAGTTGTGAAAAATTTAGGAATGTCATTATTTGCTGATTATATCAAATTTGATCCTCAAACTTTTGATTGCTATATATATATATTGTTTTGAATATTTATTTTTCAATTTCATCTCTTAAAATTTTATTTTGATATTAACTTTAGTTCTTATTTTTATAATTGTTATTTGCTTTTTTCTTATTATTTTTTATTAAAATTTTTTATCTATCAAATTTGATCCTCATTCTTTTGATTGTTACTTATTTTATTTAAAATAATTTATGAAATGTTGATTATTATTATTTTAATTTCTTCATCTTTCATTTTTTTTTAATTTTTTAGATTTGATCTCTATTATTTTAATTATTATTTATTTTATTTGAGATTATTTATGAAATTATATTTTTTTTCAATTTCATTCTCATTCAACTTTTTAATTTGTAAGATTTGTTCCTTATTATTTTAATAAACTTGAGAAAAATAAAATATTAATAAATTATTTTACAGCTCATTTTCCATGACATAACCAAACACTAGAAAGTGTTTTCCAACTTATTTTCCATTACACTACCAAACATCGAAAAATACTTTCTCGAAATTCACTTTCCAAAAAGAAACTACTTTCCAGCAAACAAACGGGGCCTTAAATGAGTTTTATATCTGAATTTCCTTCAATAGCAACTATTCCTTTCCCTTTTATAGGAATATATTCACCATTACCAATTCTGACTTTAAAGACACTTGATTTATCAAGTTGCTGGAATAGATTTCATCATGTGATTTGTGCAACCACTATCTATAAGCCAGCAATCACTTGCATGTTTGCTAGCAAAGCGAGTAGCCATAATCAATTGCTCCTCCTATTATTGATCAGTAACTTAAGCTTCACCTTCTTGCTAGTTAGTTCTGTGTTTGCAAATCTTCTTCATGTGTCCCAATTGATTACATTTTCTGCATCTAATATCAGGTCTCCACCAGCAATATTTCTCTAAGTGATTTGTTTTCTTATAGTGTTGACAGGGAGGAAAGTTTCCGGTTCTTTTATTGCTGCTACCGGCTCTTATATATTTGTTGTTCTTCTTTTTGCCTTTGTCTCCTTTTTAGACATGCATTTTAGCTTGAAAAGCTCCTTTCATGGACTCCTCTTGCCTTATTGTTCTTCTTTGTTTTTGTGCCTGTAAAGCATTAAGCAATTCTGTTAAAGAAATTTTTGATAGATCTTTAGATTCTTCTAATGAAGATATTTTTTACTTAAACCTTTCAGGTAAAGTCACAAGAATTTTTTCAACCCTTTTATCAGAAAAGGTCTTCTCCCAATAGTCTTACTTTGTTGACTATGGAAAGTAATCTATTAGAGAAATCTCTGATTGTTTATGATTCCTTCATCTTCTGCATCTCAAAAATCCTTATCGAATTCAGGACTTGCATATGGATTGTTCTCTCATTTTCGTGGAATTTCTCTTTAAGATAATCCTAAATTTGGTTGGCTGTATCAAGTGCAATTATTCTAGGAAATATTGCTTTAGAAAATACAAAGTAGAGACATGTTTTAGCTTTGAACTTCCTGGCTCTTTCCTCACAATGATTTTTGATTTGAGCTATAGTAGGATCTGCAAAAAGTGATTGTGGATCATGCTCTTGTTCTATAGCATCCTAAAAATCACAAGCTTGCAAGTATGTTTTCATTCTTACAACCCATATCTGGTAGTTTTCACCGGTAAATATTGGTTGTGATGCAAGAGAATAAATGTTTGATGCCATTGAAAATATGATAAGAGGTTTAGGTGTTTGTATTTTTGATGGAAAAGGGTTCCTCACAGGTTACTCTCTTCACTCAAGTTGGTCTTGTAAGATCAATAAAGCTCTGATATCAATTTGAAGTTTTATGACAGTATAGAGAATGAAGAACAAAGAAAAAATAGCAATATATAATAGTTGTTATTGTGATTGTAAGCATACATATTTTATTGATTGAATCACTCTTTTATACAAGGGTTTTGATAATAAATTTCAGAAAAATAATGACAAGATTTAACAGAAAATGTGTTGTTCTATAATAACTTTATTTGCAACTAACTTCCTAACTTGTTGGAGATAATATTGACTCAATCTTCTCATCATCGAAGACCATTTCTTCTATAGCAAATGAGGTAACCATCAATAGATTGTTTGTTGATAGCCAACTTGGTATGGTCAGTTTGGTAAACAACATGAGCTGATGATGGGTTTGGCCATGGTGTCCAGCTTTACTGACTGCTGGGTTGTGTGAGCTTGGTTCAGCTGGTTAGTTATTATGGTTACTGTGTTGGTTGGTTGGAGTCCATATCTTATTGGGACTTCTTGCTGACCTCTACTGTTTCTGAGGCTGTTGGTTGGAGTCCATATCTTATTGGGACTTCTTGCTGACCTCTACTGTTTCTGGGGTTGTCGTGCTTTTGAGTGTGTTTGGTATTGCGGTAGCTTTTGTGGTTGTGGTTTGAAAAAAGTTGTTTTATAAAAAGTACTTTTAGTTGAGGTTGGTTTGAAAAAATAGGTGTTTGGTTAAAACTGTGGTTGAAATTGAGGTTGAAGAAAAAGTAGTTTAATGTGTTTGGTTAAAAAAATGCTTTTCAAATTGAGGTTATAAAATAATTTTAAAAAATATATATTAATATTGATGATTTTAAATTTAAATATTGTAGAATTAATTACTCCTATTATATCATGAAATAAATAATACTTTATATAAAATATTATTTATTATTCCATTAAACTATTTATAATTTCATTACGTACAAAATTCATCCGACAAGGATTATAGGTTCCATGGTTTTTTGAGCGTGCAACAAAATCAGGTAAAATATCATCAGAAACAAAATTAGAATTGTGATCAAATTCCACAAATACTACGTCATCATGTGATATTCTTTTAATTTATGTAGTGTTATTAAATAATATTAAATATTATTTTTTTTAGTAAAACATAATTTTAAAAAAATTAAATTTTTTTTACCGGTCCAATGAATTATGCTTGTGTGAATAGTGAAAAAAATTCAACAGTGATAAGTTAATGCTTTTTGCACTACAAGTGAATTAAATTCACCTGGACACAATAGTGCCAAGGTGAATTTAATTCACCTGTCATTATCTGCAATAGGCACTGTTACGAACAGTGCACAGATAAATAAAGAGAAGCAGCGGGAGAGAAGCAGCTCCCAGCTGCTTTTGCAAAACCCTGGTTTGATGGAAAAAATTATGGGACCCACCAAATAAAAAACAGCTTTTCTTACGTTACCAAACGCTTGGTTTACGCGGTTAGCTTTAAAAGCAGAAGCTACCGCGTAAACAAACACCCACTTTATCTTTGTTGTTGTAAATTGTTGCAGCTGTTTGCCTTGGGAGTGCTAGCTTTGCCTCTAATTGCTCTGCTGCTTATCTTCTTGGTTTAGTTGTAGTTATGTTCTGTTGCGGTCTATTGTTGAAGTTAGGTTGGTTTCTGTTGAGTGCAATGTTTTTCTAAGCTTCTTGGGGCTGAATGCTAGGATGTGATCTTAAATCACCATCATTGTGCTGACATTGTATGGATATGTTCTTCCATGGCTTTTGTGTTATTGTTGTATACAGTTTAGGTTACTGTTAAATATAGTATTGGTATGCTAGATTTGATGAGATTCCAAGCTTTTTTTGCTGCTGGCTTGTCCTTATTGCAAGCTTACTGCGTGATTATCTACTGGCTACTGGATGTTTGTTTGTTGTTGAAGGCTCTCTTGGGGTTGCCTTTGGCTGCTGTGATTATCTGTCAAATTGTATGTGGTTTGATGGGTATAGGTGGACTGTTTTAGGACACTGCTGTATGATCACTTTCCAACGGTGTTACGGTGACGCTGGAGTTCATGGTCCTCTTATCAGTGCCTCATGTTGTTGTGCTTCATACCCTATGTTGTTTTGTAAATGATTGCTAACCTTGTCAAGCTTGCTCAACTGCTTCTTATTGGGCAGCTATGCTCTTCTCTTTTTGCTTGGTTTTGTTGGTTAATTCCCTAGTTATAAATTTTGCTTATTCAGGCTTTGGCTTGTCATTTTTGTTCAGCGAGCATGTTCCTTTTGGTCTCTAAATTGGTTGTAATTTGTTTTATTATGGTTGATTATGTTCATCTTGGGAGAGTGTTCCCTTATATTCATTCTTATTAGGTTGTACATACTTGTAATTTTGACATGCTGGTTTTCCAACTTTGTTACTTTTGATCTATAATACTTATTTACATTTTGATTAAAAAAAAAGAGAGAGGATGAAATCATTGATTTCTGAAATAATAATGTTCTTGGGTGTTATAATCGCCCTCTCTTTAAAATAGTCCATGTTTAAATAAAGTTCTTTAATGTTAGGATAAATGGCTGAAATAATTAATGCAATCGGATTATCTAAAGTACTAAGTAAAAGCTCATTTGGAATCTTGACAAAGGATGCATTTGGATCATCCAAAGCAGACAAATCACATATAATTCCATCGCTAATCACAAGGATCCACTGTGCAAAATGGTTAAGTTCATCTTGTTGAAAAGGAGTAAGCCCATCAGCTGATAGACACATGTTTTCTTAAAGCATTAGAATCTTAAATCTTGGCTAAAGTGGATTACAAGAAGCATTAATAATATATTCCTTCGTCCAACTTAGGATAACAAGAAGGATTTGTTAAAAATCACTAACTAACAAAAATGATTTCCCACCAAATAGTTTGTTATGTTGTCTTTTGTTAACATCACCTAAGACATCTTGCAGTGATCGGTCTAATGCTTCAAAACAAAATTATTACTCATTGGAGCTTTATCCCAAACAATGAGTACAACCATCTGAAGAGGGTGTGAGAGATAAGTGTTTCTCTTAGTCTCGCATATTGAATTCTCATCAACTACAACAGGTATTTTAAATCTTGAACAAGTTGTACGACCACCAAAGAATAAAAAAGATGCAATACTAGATTAGGCAACAACAAGCACAACCAATCCTTTGAATCTAATACAATTGCTCTCTAGAGGTTAGTAATTCGAGTCCCACAAACCTCAGGGCCACTAGAGGCTTACATGGTCATTAACTTTAGGACCTGTGGGATTAGTCGAGGTGCGTGCAAGCTGGCCTGGACATCCATGTTAATAAAAAAATCCTTCAGATCTAATATAATCAATAATTGTGTGCCATCAAAAAATTTTCCCTGCCCCACCATGACCATGGATAAATATAAGAGCCTGTTTTTTTTTTCTTGAACAAACCCCACAACATAATTATAGACTTCTCTCTAGCATTGGTTAAGTTGAGGCATAATCAATGAATGATTATTTATTAGTTCTACAATAACATAATTAAGCTCCTCTCTTAAAAGTTTGTTCCTAATCTTAGCCATTAACCGACCATCTGGCATAGGTAATTTATAATCTTTAAGGGATGTTGTATAAGCATTAAAAAGTTGTTCGAGTTCATACAACATATAATTCATAAGCTCACCATTAGTTAAATAGAGGTTTGGTATGGAAAAAGAAGCTCTTAGGTTATATTCAAAATCATCATGCATTGAATGCCAAATTTGATCAAGTAGGCCTTTTGGATCAACAACTTCATAGAAAAGGACGATGCTAACAAAAAATGCCTTAATTATACAGAATAAGTTATTGCGACAGCCTTACTAAAAGCCTCAACCCATTCTTTAACATCCCCAAAAATCCTTAAAGCTATATAGGCAAACTGAAATGCTGGATAAATTGTCCTACAGATCATGCTTAAGTCATCAAAGCATGTTGCCCCTTTAACATGACCAAGCAACAACCTAAGAAAATAGAGTTCTCCAGTAGCAAGATGAACATATGTCATCCGACCAAGAAAAAAACCCCGTGACATAGGAATCCACTCTTTTTGCCCAGCATCCCAAACATATTTATTTAGGAACTGTGAATAATAAAGGCTCTTTGCTTTAATATTAGTCTTGTTTCATTCAAACCATTTTGTAAGAATTTTTCCATTAACTCCTAGCCTTTGAAGAATATATGAGAGAGATTGGTTTCCTGAAAATACAACATGATGTTGGAACGGAAAATGTACACAAAGTCTTTCTACATGTGGGTTTCTGGAATGGATTGGGAATGTAAAAGTCATCATACAACTTCATATGGGCAAATGAATCTACAATTAAGACATGCTTAAATCTCATCATCATTTTCCTTTTTAACAACCATCTTGCATCGATCAGATCCTTTACTTACATATTTAAAAAAGATATTTGATAAGCATTGATTGAAAAACAGATCTCAACATTGATGTGGGCATTATAACAAAGCAAAAGCTCTTGATTATATTAAATAACATGACAATTTGTGAGAGGAACGCCATAAACCCATTCTTATCAAAAACCAGTTATTTTTAAAATGTTTTTGGGAAATGCTTTGAACATTTATCCTATTTCATGTATTTAGCTTTAGGATTCACAACTCCACATGGGCCATGCAATATGAATTTTAAGACAATTCCGTAACAAATTGGATCCTGATTTTTGTTAGGTATTTCTGCGGAAACAATTGAATCAACTCCCTTAAAGGAATGACATTTGAATTCTAGTGCATGCCAAATCAACAAATGAAAGGCAAGCCTTTATTTTTGGAACTCAGTCATGTGCACATATATAAAAAGAGAATGTGAATGGAATTGTGAAAATCGATGTTGTAGTAAAATATAAACTGAATGTATAAAAAAATTACCAGCTATTGTCCGAAACAAAAGGTTTCCCTGATTTGATGAAGTGTATCATATCTAGAAGTTTTGATATAAGATGATGCCTGAACATTGACTAAATGGTCAATATTAGCCCCCATTAATGTGAAAGCAAACATTAAAGTATAAGCATGAATATCATGATGGAAGTTTTTTGTTTTTTTTTGCTGGACCATTATCTAGGTTAAGGAGCATATCGAGATAATTAGGTCTTTGTTATGAAGCATGCAATTTCATCTTTCCACCATCACAACAAAGTGTAAAGGATAAGTGTGTTTTAGTTGAATAGGCTAACCGTTCTTCATGCCAAAAAAAAACATTCCAATATTTACACTTGTATGATTTATCACCAAAGTCAATGTATTCAACCAAATACACTACATAGACATAAAACACAATTAAGAAAAAAAGCATGTTTTTTTTGTCGAGGTCGCAAAGCAAAGATTAATATAACATGGTGGAACAACTCACACTTTCTTTTTCTTTGATAAGAGGCCTAACCAATGCTTGGTAGTTAAGGAAGAAAAGGTGTTGAAAGCACAACAACTTCATAGCAGAAAGGATGACCACTTGATTATAAAGAATTAATGATGTTCGAAGATGAAGAATCAAACATGTTTGCAAGAGAGATTGTACCAAATCGAGTATGTTCACTAAAGTTTGGTGATAAAACTATAGACCTAACATGAGCATCATGCGTTGAAACAAAACATGAAATGGGTTTAAATGTATACAGAGCAGCAATAAATGTGATTGTTGAACCTTAGTTATCAGGAAGTTGGTCATGATAAAAAAGTAAAATCATAACTAGCAAGAGTGTAACGAGGATATCGAGTTACCCCAATGATATAATTTGATTAAAGGCGCTGTAGATTGTCGTGATGAAGTTCCTTTTAAAAAAGACCAAAAAAGGAACATAAAGATTATGAAATTGAAGCCCTTTTCCAACCTAAATACCAAGTATAAGGATATGAAGCATCTAAAAAAACAATAGTAAAAGCATTCATAAAGTGTCAATGGCCATCGAAAGAGTAAGATTTAAAACTAAAAAACTCCAATACCTAACCAAAATATATTATAGCATAATGCGTTTAATCAATTAAAGCAAATGTAAGAAGGCATTTTTTTTTTTGTTATTGTTGAAAGGAAACCTAAATATCTAACAAAGTGGCAAGTCCAAATAAAAACAAACAATGAATGTTTAACATATAACCTGACACCTTAAAATAGCAACATATAAGCTCAACTATATTGTCTTAAAAAAACTTCAAACAATATGATATTTTCTATTTAAAAAAAGCATATATTGTGTCACAACTCATTTTTGAGTTATTCTCCAAATCCACTTCTGTTTTTTCCAAAAAAAAAATCAAAAAATTAAATAGAGACTCGCAACGAGGAGAATGCAAGTTGCAATTTTGAAGAAAACTCAAAGCCTAATTGTACTCCATTATACTAAAAAATAGAGGTATAATGTAGATTCAAGATCAAATTAAATGATTATTGGGCGAATTTTCATAAAACTTAAGTTCAAGAACATAATTAAATTTTTAATAAGCCAATTTGATTTAATCATTGGCCAAATTAAATTTTAATTATGTTTAAGAATTAATTTGGGTCCAATTGAAGGATTTAATTAAGTACAAGGACTTAATTATACTTTAAATGGGTCAAATTAATTTTATTAGGGGCTTAATTGGTGAAATATTGAGTTTGGAAGCCCAATTTGAGCTTAATTAAAAAGAATGAAATTTTAAGAGACCAAATTTAATTTTTACCAAGTTAGTTATTTGAAATCAAGGGTAAAATTACAAGAAAATTAAAGGTTTTGGGTCAATTAGAGTTAAATTGAAAGATTTCGCGACCAAGGATCATTTTGAAAAGGAAGTCGAACTAGCCATTGAACAACATTGATAGATGGATAACTAAATTGAACTTTGAAAAAAAAATACCAGAAGACGCGCTGCTCATTGTCTTCCTCGAAAAGTTGCCCATGTCACCTACTTTGCAGGTACATTTAATGTCTCTTATGTTCACCAAATTTAACCAAACTTGCACATAAATGACCCCTGACATTTCTCTACAAGTCCATGTGGTTCGCTTAAGCTGATTAACACCCCAGTGGTCAAAGTGCTGGCCTAAAATGGCCATTTCAGGCAGTCTTAAACTGTCAGAATTGACAAAATGCAAAATCAAGGGTGAATTTCATGGTGCCTCCTTTGAACCAATGGTTGAGATCCTTCTTAACAAAATCAAGGGTCGAAATGTTTCCCTATTAAAGATAAGATTATCCTCTTCCAACCCAGATAAATAGAGGTGAATTTCATGTCATGAGCAGGAAGGAAAACTAGTCCAAAGTCATCTAAAAATCAGCGTCTTCTCCCTGATTTCTGCAATTTTTTCTCTCTCTGTCATGGCCTTCAACCACCACTACAGTTACCACTGGCTTGATCACTATCATCTCTACCACCCATCTCCTCACTAGTGGCAAAACAACCACCTTTGGTCCCTTTTTCTCTCTCATACGGATTTTCTTCTTCTTTCTTCACCAATGACTAGAATTGGCCACCATCTCTGCCACAGCCTCAGCCATTAACCTCACGTCATCCTTCATAGCCAGACGACTACCAACGCTTCATAGCCCTAATAGCTTTTTCCCTTCTCTTCGTCCCCCCCCCCCCGACCGTCTTCATCACTCTACATATAAAACGAGAATTCGTTCTATATGCTAAGTGAAAAATAATTAACTCTTACTTTGGGTTTGGCCAATTCTAACCCAGCCCAAATGGTTGGGTCAGACCGGTTTGGCCCAGACAAAAAAGAAAAAGAAAAAAGGATTTGTTAGGCCAAGATCGGCCCCACCCAACTTTCTTGGGCTCGCCCTAGTTACCCAACCTATGTGTTTAATAATAATAATAATAATAATAATAATAATAATAATAATAATAATATATTATAATATTATATATTATTTATATAAAAACACAAACAAAAAATTCCAGTTTTTTCTTAAAATCCTTTCAAAAATTATGATTTTCTCAAATGTTTCCCTACCAATTTTGTATAATATCGGGTGTATATTTATACTGTAAAATATAAATCTAGTATTAAAATACCTGGCTTTCTCTGAAATATTTCTAAAAAATTCAACAAAAATCTCAAATTTTTTAAATTAGTTTCCCTTTTCAAAAGACAAAAAGAAACAAAAAAAAAAAAAACAATATTTTTTGTTTCCATACATATGCCAAAATCTTAAATTTTTTCCGAGCATATCTTCATAAAAACAAAAAAATTGAATCTTTCTAATGTTTGAAAATGCAAAATGAATATTGTAACTAGTTTATGATCATCTATTACGGTTTGACCAAAATATCAAAAACTCTTTATCAATTATTTTGTTCATTTTATATTAGGGTCTAGATGTAAACTTTAATATCTGTGAAGTGTAAAACTACACGATTAAGTACACTCTCAGGTATTAAAAATACAATGTGTAAAATAAATGCGATGTTAAGATTCAGACTTTAGAACGGTTAGAACTTTATCCGATGAGGTAGAGACTCTCTCATGAAATGAGATCTGCCTTAGACCTTAGAAAAGACCAACAAATAAAAAGCTGACCTAGAAAAACAATCAAACAATAATGCAACTTATCTTAGGTAATGATGCAACTAGGGGTGTTCAAAAAAACCGATTAACCAAGAAAACCGAAGAAAAATTAACCAAAAAAACCAAACTGAGATAAAAAACCAATTAAACCGATTTTCAAAACCATAAATTCTAATAGGTCCGATTCGGTTTCGGTTTTAAAACTAAAACCGACAAACTAGACCGGACCAACCAAAAAACCAAAGCTATACAAATTAAGAGGGGTATAAATAGTTAAATATTGAAACCTAACCCTAAAAGCCGTTGCTTGACCCCTGAGAATATTTATCTCAATCTTCCTTTCCCTTTCAAATTTCAATTGCTCTGCCTCTCATCTCTTCATCTACATTTATCTCCATCTCAAAAGTGAGCCTCATCTCTTCATCTACGTTTATCTCTATCTCATTCATCTATGTTTATCTCCATCTCAAAAGTGAGCCAAAAACAAACTCATCTCTTCATCTCCTTAACTTCTCTTCTTTTTACTTTTGCACAAGCCTTCTTTATTTCTGCACAAGTTGTTGCAGTTGCAGTTGCAGTAAAAGGAGATGGCTACTGGAGAGAAAAGATAACACTGTAATTTTTTACCCAGTACTTGGTGTTTGCCCAGGGATTCAAGGTATATCAACATGAAATAATGATTAATGATCGAAGATGAATTTATAGCTTTTGTTGTTTACTGCAACAAAGATGGATCTATTACAAAATCCTCTGAATAGTTAGCTAAACTGCATTGTTCCTCGCTTGTCAGCTCAAGATTGTAATAGCAGGAAATGTAAAATTCCAAGCAAGGAAAAATTAGTGTTTGATTTGTGAAGGGATTCGGTTTCCCGGTTTTTTGCCAAAAAAATTGGATTTAACCAAACCGAACCAGTTCGGTTTGAATCGAATTTCGGTCCGGTCCGGTTAATATTTCATAAAATTAATATAACTCGGTTTGATTTTTTTTTTTAGTCTAAACTGAACCGAACCATGAACACCCCTAGATGCAACCATATTATTTGATAGTTTTATCCATATTTACCTAGTATTTTGCCTATGTTTTATATATAAAATGCCTTGATATTTTTTGTTTTATGTTTTGAAGGCACTTTTAGATATAAGATTCAATACGAAGTAAATTAGAGATAATTGTACAGAGCTTGAGCTCTAGAAATTGAAACAAAGTGATTCTAATGGCATCAGAAAGCTCATATCCATAGCTTTCTAGACATATATGTAAAGGAAAAAAATGAGCATGAAAATCTTGAGCTAGAGAAGTGTATTTGATGTAAACTTAATTTTGTTGGATTCCTGACTTGAAGACCTATCAGCCTACCAAATTTTAGTAGAAAAGGAGCTCATATGAGAGATGACACATGAATTCTGCGAGCAGACAGGTTTTGTGAAAAAACAAGTCTAAATTACTTCCTAAAGCATCCAAACTAACATCCATTTTCCTCCAATAACCCAAAATCATACCTTCTTCTTTCCTTTTAATTAGTTTTTCAATAGAAATGTAAGGCTAAGCTCTTTTTCTTGGTTGCAAGGACACAAAATCCTTCGGATTTCAAGAACTGTGAGATTTATTTTATCTTTTCTTTTAAGTTTATATGATGAATATGTTTGTTTTTCTATGCTTATTTGTTATGATTGTTTATTTTAATTGTTGGAGCAAACTCTAAGTTATTATTATAGACAATCTGTTGCTAAGTTTGATATAAAAACCAGAGTTATGGTATATAAACTTATGAAGCAACTGTGTTTAATAATTATGACGAATCTACGTTATTAATCTTAGAGAAAACATTCAAACAAACCAAACATGAACTGTGGAAATTATGTTGTCTAGATTAATCAATTTATCTAGTTCTTAAGGCTGTCATTGAATAAAATTATTAGTGTGGACACTGTGGTTGTTTACTAGTTAGGGTTAGTTACACTTAGGATCGGTTAACAAACTAATGTTAAGAAAAGATAAAGATTCAGAATATAAATTAGTGTTTCGTTTCAATGATCAGTTCTAAATTCCTTAGGTGGACGTCAGAAACCAAGGTTTGTTCTCTTAATAGTTTTCTAATTTATTTAATTTAGCTTGATTGTTTTATTCTGTCATAGTTTAGATAATCTCAAAATAAAGCATATTGCAAGCATAAAAATCTGAACTAAAACTTTCTTGTGGGATCAATCCCTTATTTGCTTTCTACTATCTTGTTTATTTAAGTTAGGGTAATTAATTTGTGTGACTGCGACATCGCAACCGGTAGGGTGCATTAGGGGTGATGCTTCTTTCCCTTGTACAACTAGTCCCTTACCCAGACTCTCGTAAACCATAGGTTTCTAGTGACTATAATAATAGGTGGTAACTCCTAGACCTTAATCATAATTTTATGATTAAATCCAAAAACCCTTCCTAAAACACCACACACGCGCCTCCTCAAGAGGTATGATAAAAAAAACCCGTTGTCACCTCGACGTAGTGGTACGCCTCGTGACAATATGGCGACTCCACTAGAGACAACCTTGTTTGGTTGGATTAAGCTTTGTTTGTTTGATTGTTTGCATATTTGTTTTGGTCTATCTAATTTTAGCTCGTATGTTCTGCTTTAGCATTTTTATTTCTTATTCATGCATAAATACATCGTGTATGGATTAATGACCTCATGTATTTTTAATTTGCAATAAAATCAATTCTAGGTTAGATAGGAAGTAGCGATCTGCCTTATAACTTTCAGTTGGGGTTTAAATTTGTGAAACATTATGGCGGTCACATTGTGCCTTAACCATTTCTTATAAACCTTTATACTACCTTCACACAGGGTGCTCATTAGGCAGTTCATAGATCTTTTTGAGACCAAGTAGACAGGCTACCCATCATATAATGGTATAGAACCTTCCCTTAAAGTATGAATTCTCTAAATATTTATTTTGAATGGGTTTTCGCCATTCATACCCAATATGCATGTATATCCATTTGCATCCATACACTTTCATCCATCCATCCATTGTAAATAACATATATACACGCATTAGGTTGAAATATAAGTCTCCAAAGAGCCTATAACACCCGACTCCGAGCGAGAAACATGGAAGATGAAGAACATGCTCACTGTGACGTCCATTTCCAAAAAGAGTTAGAGTTTCTAAAAGCAATTGTGGCTCACATCATTAGTTTACTCGAATAAACAATTAGAAATGCCTTTGGTGAAGGTCTTTCCAACCGACCTGCTATTTTTTTTCAAACTCCAACAACAACTTAGCCTGAAAAAAAAAAAAGCGAACATGGTCAAGAGCCTCAACACAATCTAGCTTTTGTGCAGTCAGCAGCATTGATACCAGCCCCTATAGTCATGAATGCATTTTCCAATGAGTCCCACAAGACTAAATCATCCGATGACATTGATTAAGATAAGATGGTGGCTTTTGAAGCTTAAATTAGATCCATAGAAGGGGTAGACTTATATAATTTAGTACAGGCAGCAGAAATGTGTCTAATCCTAAATGTGGTTGTCTCGAAGAAGTTTCGTGTCCTTGAATTCATCAAATACACTGAAATACAATGCCCCATGACTCATCCCAAATCCTACTATAACAAAATAGCAAAAGTAGTAAATAATGAGAAACTATTGATGCACTTTGTCTAGAATAGCTTAAGTGGGGCAGCGTTAAACTAGTAGTACATAGGATTGGGCAATAAGAGACCTATAAATGAAAATACCTAGTGGGTGCTTTTTTCAAGTAGCACAAGTACAACATGGACATTACTCCCAACAGAACCAGCTTATCCAATCTAAAAAAAAAGAGACAAAAAAAGGATAAGAGAATGTGCCTAAAAATGAAGAGATTTAGCTGCATATATGCATCCTCTACTCTTGGACAAAGAGATGGTTGTTCTATTTTCCAACACACTTAAAGCACCATACTATGGGTATGTGATGGGTAGTTCAGCACAACAATTTATTGATACTGTGACAATAGTTGAGAGTATTGAGCAAGGAATCAGGATTTGTAAATTTCCACGCTCACCGAGAAAGAGGCTTCAAAAGGAAAAGGAAGGATGCCAGCTATGTTGAAGGTGGCTACATAGGTAAAAAAAAAAAAAAAAAAAACAAAACAAATCCAAAACTACCTCACTTCATCCCATATTGTTAACATAAATCTCAACTCTCTATTTCTCACTAAAAAACTTGAGCAAAAAAATTAAAATCCAACACAAAAGCTAAAATTACCAAAGGGTTCAAAAAAAGCTACCACATTTCCACTGCTCTTAAATAAGATTACCAAAACCTCCTAAGCATCAAACATGCAACTCCAAAACCACTCACACCTCTGAAGCTACCATACCCTAATTGGTACAAGAACTATTGCACTTATGAATACCATCTTAGTACTGCCAGACATCACATTCATTCATGTACTGCCTTTAAGAAGTGGCTCATGCATTTGATTAAAATTAAATGGGCAACATTTAAAGAAACTCCAATCATGAGTATGAACCCCCTACCCAATGATAGTTCAAGTAGTGGATGCACTAGAGGAGTAGGGCCAAGAAATCTAAGAACATTGGTGGTCAGAACAGGGTGTGAAGAAGGCACTATAAATTCTACTGTAGTTTTCTGTCCACACCATTGATGAAATTCGTACAAGAGCTTTCATGGGGAGGATGGTTGAAGGAGAATTTACCAAGATGAGAAAAAGGAGTTTGCCCTTATTATATCCAAAATAATTTTTTTTTTAATTTTATCATGCCTACAATATTACTTTGATTTTTTAGTCTTTGGTCATCCTTTCACAAGACTAAAAATCCTTTGCAGTCCCCTTTTAAGCCTAATATGTTTTTCTTAAGAAAAATAGCATTGGTTAGAATCACACCCTACATTAGAGGGCACTGGAGGGCAAGTTCAAAAAAATCATTTATGATTAAAAGTGCCCAAACAACACTGAGGGGTATGGAAGATAATCCTAAAAAAAATAATGCATAAACAATACTAGGGTGTCATGAAAGAAAATTCTCAATGATTAAAGGTACTTAAACAAAGCTAGGGGTATGAAAGAATCCAAAAGATACAAAACATTTGAGCATACTATAAAAAAAAAAAAAACCAATATGATGATGTTTAAACCAAATAAAGAAAAAAGAAAAAGAAAAAGCCCAAACCCAACACTAATGGGCATAATGGATCATTTTGCAAATCAAACTTAAGGTCTAAAAAATCCATGAACCAAAAGAGGAAGTTTGAGAAATAAGTACTAGTGATCCTTAGTCTTGAAATCCCTTACACACCTTTTGAGCCAATAGATATCCTTTTTCTTAATAATCAAAAGCCTAAGCCTACATTACATGCGCAATCAGGCCATTTTTTTTATCAAAGGTAGGCAATCTAGATCGGTAGGCAATGTTTTCGCATGCGAAACAAGTCATTATTCATACAAGCAAAATGAATGCTTGGAAGATCGGTTCTTTGTAACCCTCATATTGAATCTTGAACCTATTTTGACCAACAAAACATCATTTCACAATTTCACCAAAAGTAAAACAAAAACTTTTCAACACATATGCAAACCTATCCATGAGAATCGCTTGAATTCTTTAGAGCAAGTTTGTTTTGAACAAACATTAAAATGATTTTTTTGGAATAGCTTTGAAATTCTATAAGTTCTCCGTGAAAACAACTTGTAAATAACCAAATCTTCTTTCACATAACCTCGTCCTTAAAGAAAATCTGAATTAAACACTTGGGGACATGATCAAACTAGGAGGCAATCCAACAAAACATATAGGGTTGGCTCCTAGATTCCCTTTCTAAAAAAATAGGAGATATAGTGTAGAGTTGGCAACCCTTTAAATAAAGGTTTGTGGGCAAAAAAGTATGATGATGTCATATCCTTTCTAGAGGTCAAGATCATAAGATGTGACTCGAGTAAGCAAGAGTGGGAAAGCCATCAAAGCTTATTATCAAAGACTGAAACTTTTTAAAAAAGGAAAACTCTATGAAGAACAAGTCCAAAAGATGTGGTTTGAGTAAGCAAGAGTGGAAAAGTCACCAAAGCTTACCATAAAGATTTAGAATTTCAAGGTGGAAAATCAATGAAGAAAAGGGACCTATATTTCATAGCTAAGTATACATACATCTTGATCATAATGAATTACTTTCATCCCTAGCAGATTAGTGTCCCACCATTATCTATTTTTTTAGGCGCCCTTGAACATTTACTTCTTGTGTAGTGCGTTTTTCTAACATTACCTCCTTTCAAGCAAGCCTTTAAGCCCTCACCTCTCATATAATATGTTTTCTAATTCTACCACTTTTTAAATACACTTTTGAGCTCTCGACCATCTTAGACAGTATGCTTTACAATCCTACGTTTTTTCCTTTGAGTGCGCCTTCGAGCCCTCCACTATCTTAGGTTTTGCACTTTACAGCCCTTCCTCTTTCCCTTTAAGTGTGCTTCCAAGCCCTCGAACATCTCAGATAGTATGTTTTACAACCCTACCTTTTTTTTACTTTGAGTGCACCTTCGAGCCTTCCACCATCTTAGGTTTTGCACTTTATAGCCCTATTATTTTCCCTTTTAGTGTGCCTTCAAGCCTTTTACCATCTTAGGTTTTGTGCTTTACAGCCCTACCTCTTTCCCTTCAAGAGCGCCTTGAGCCCTCAACCATCTTAGAAAGTACATTTTACAGCCTTACCTCTTTTTTTAGAGCGCCTTCAAACCCTCATTTCCCACGTAATGTGTTTTTTAACACTACCTCTTTTCGAGTGTGCCTTTAAGACCTCACCTCTCAAATAATACGCATTTAAGCCCTATCATTGCCCCTTCGGGTGATCCTTTGAACTCTTATCTCCTAGATAGTACGCATTTGAACCCTCTATTGCCAATCCTTCAAGGAATCTCTAGCCAAATCCTTTCATCAGGCGAATTGCATTTTTCATCACTTTGAAAAATCATTCACATTTTTCACCACCTTCAAAACTCTTTTATATTTTTCCCTAGACAGGTCCTTCATAACAATTCGACTATTTCAAAGCTATTAGAATTTCACCAGTAAGCAACCTGCCTACTACAACTCTACCACTTCAAAAGAAAAATCTTTCAGTTATTTTTCCTCTGAGTACGTTTTCTAACCCTCACTTCAAACATTTTCAAAGGGGTTCCCCATTTCTTAAATCCGTTCTTTTTTCTTCTTTACAAAGCTTACTATCTAAAGTCTTTTACGAGACTTTTATCGAAAGCAATGTAAAGAGGGGGGGAACTGTCATAACTAATTTTTGGGTTATTCCCCAAATCCTTTTCCTTTCCTTCCAAAACAAAAATCAAAAAAATAAAATAAAAACTTGCAACGCGGAGAAAGCAAGTCGAGGAGGATCTCAAATATATGGGAAAATCAAGGTGCAATTTTAAAGAAAACTCGAAACCTAATTGCACCCCATTATACCTAAAAAAAAAAGAGATAAGGCAAATTCAAGGTATTTGCATAAAAATTATGTCTAAGAACATAATTAATTTTTTTAATAGGCCAATTTGATTTAATCATGAGCCAAATTAAATTTTAATTATGTTTAAAATTAAAGGTTAAATTGAAAGATTTTGCAACCAATGGCCATTTTAGAAAAGGAGCCAAACTTCAGGGGCTTAATTGACAAATATCGAGGGTGAAATTAAAGAAATTAAAAGCTTAATCGTCAATTAGAGGTTAAATTACATAAATCTGAGACCAAGGATCATATTGAACATACGTGTAAATCCGAGGTTCAAATTGAAGTTTGACAGGGACTTAATTGCATTAAATTAAAAGTTTAGGTTCAATTAGCGGTGTCATTGAGTAGCATTGATAGATGAAGGACTAAATTGAACTTTTAAAAAAAATACCAAATAACGCTTCGTCTGATCACTGTTCATTGAACCCCAAAAAAGTTACCCTGGTCATCTCCTTTGCAGGTCCATTTAATGCCTCATATGTCCACCAAATTTAACCAAACTTGCACGCAAATGATCCCCTGACATTTCCCTACAGCCCATGTGATCCGTTTAGGTTGATTGACAACCCGGTCGTCAAAGTGGCGGCTTAAAATGTCCAACTCAGGCAATCTTGAACTGTCAAATTTGACAATTCATGGTGCCTACTTTGAACCAACAATTAGGATCCTTCCTAACAAAATCAAGAGTCGAAAGTTTTTTCTAATGAAGACAAGATTATCCTCTTCCAACCCTTATAAATAAGGGTGGATTTCATGGCCTTAGCATGCAAAAAAACGGGTCCAAAGTTGGCCAAAAATTAGACTCTTACCCTTAATTTTTGCAATTTATTCTTTATCTCTCTTTTCTCTCTCCTTCGTGGCCTTCGACCACTACCATATTCACCACCAGCTTGACCACCATCATCTCTACCAACCCATCTCCTTACCAGTGACAGAACAGCCATCATTGGTCCTTCTGTCTCTCTTCTACATATTTTCTTTTTCTTCTTCTTCCTCCACCAACGACTAGCACCAACCACCATCTTTGCCACAGCCTTAAGTCGTCCTCCACAGCCAGACAACCACCAACACTCCATAGCCCCAGTAGCCTTTTCCCTTCTCTTCATGCCCCCAACCATCTTCATCACCTTACATGCAAAACAAATCTCGTTCTGCATAAGGGGTGCAAAATAATTAACTCTTACTTTGTGTCGGGCCAGTTCTGGCCCTACCCAAATGGATGGGTCGGTCTGGCCCGGGTCAAAAAAAGAAAAGAAAAGATATATTGGGCCAAGATCGGCCCAACCCATCTTTCCTAGGCTCAGCCCATTACTTGGTTTGGCCCAACCCATGTGTTTAATAATATTATTATATATTATTTATAAAAAAACAAAAAAAAATTCCAAAACAAATAAAATCCTTTAAAAAATTATGATTTTCTCAAATATTTTCCTACCAATTTTGCATAATATTAAGATGTATATTTACACCATAAAATACAATCTGATATTAAAATAACTGACTTTCTCCGAAATATTTCTAAAAAAAATTAAAAAAAATCTCAAAATTTTTAAATTAGTTTCCCTTTTCAAAAGTCATAAAGAAACAAAAAAATATTTTGTTTTCATGCATACAATCAAATCCTAAAATTTTTCCAACAATATCTTTATAAAAACAGAAAAATTACATCTTTCTCATATTTGAAAATGCAAAATGAATATCATAACCAGTTTATGATCATCTATTAGGGTTTGACCAAAATATCAATCATTTTATTCATTTTATATTAGGGTTTAGATGTAGACTTTAATATATATGGGATGTAAAACTACTCAATAGAGTACATCTTCGGATATTAAAGAACGGTTAAGACTTCATCCGATAAGGTAGAGACTCTCTAACGAAGAGAGATCTACCTTAGACCTTAGAAAAGACCAACGAATAGAAACCCGACCTAGAAAAACAATCAAACAACAATGTAGGTTATCTTAGGGAGGGTGCACTGGGGGTGATGTATCTTTTCCTTGCACAACTAATTCCTTACCTTAACTCTTATAGATCATAGGTTCACAGTGATCCTAATACTAGGTGGCGACTCTTGAACCTCAATCATAATTTTATCATTAAATCCAAAAACCATTCCCAACACTCCACATCAAGATTGTCAAAAACGCTTTTTTGACACGACACAAAACATATACTATAAACTCAAATCATAAAATCTTAAAATCACAAGTAAAAATTTTTAACTAAAAATCATAAAATCAAAGTTCAATCAATGAAGAGCATGCATGTTAAATATGCATGTTATATCCTACGGTTCAATATACTTGAACACAAATTAATCAGACATGCTAATTGTGCAACGACAAGAAATTTAATAAATGTTGAGGCTGCCAACAACACCACAATGCAAGCAATAACTAAATTTCTCAATTTTAATAAAAACTTTTTAGTTACAAATCTAGGTAACAATTGACTAGCCTAAATGGGCATGTAAAATTTTCATGAAAACTAGGTTACAGTATAACTCTTTTCACTATAAAAATATAAAAAAAATTGAACTAGTGTAAAGATTGACAGAAAAGGAAAAGATATTATAAACCCAATACCACAAGAAGTTGATGAGCTGCTGGAATCAAAGAAATTGAGCTGAATATGCAAAACACAAACATCATCCCACATGAAGTTGAACCTTAGTTTTAAGTTTTCCAATTCTGCAAATGTGAAGAAAGATGAATGACAAGGCAAGGAAAAAGAGTTTACTCCAAGGCCACTACTACTCGAGCAATTGTTGCAGGAATTGTAGCAGACTCACAGGACATCACTTTCAGTATCAATCTGCACATTGAATTCTCTAGGAGGAGAGCCCAATTTCACTTTCGTAAAATAAAGTATAAGCAAAAGAAAAAAGACAAGAGTCAAAGTATATCAAGGCATATAATCAAGAAATGCATAGCGTATTCTGCAATATCCACCACAATCTCATTTTATCTCATTTTAAGTGTGCCTATGAGCAAGAAAGGAATAAATACAAATTTACCAACTCTAAATAAAACTCATCACTGTGAGTTCATTAAATAGCATTGAAATGAGACTTTTTACCTCCAAGAATGCAATTCAATCGTAGAAAGGAACCTTAGAACTAGGAAAGAGGGGTGGCGATAAAATTACCCGACGAGGTAAGGATCGGAGGAACCTTAGACAGAGAAGTCAACAACACCACCAACAAAGCCTTGTAAAAGACGAGCATGTCTGAGTCGGTCTCTCTTCTTGGTTGTGATGATTCTTGCTTCTGCGCATTTAGAAAGGGGGTGGAGAGAGATAGAGATGATGAATCCTTTATCCTTTTATAAAAACCAGATTCATCAGGTGGACAACAAAGGTCCCTTTAACATGGTGGTGTTGGGATCAATTCATGCTCCCTCAGCTCCTCTCTACTCCAGATGATGATTGTTTCTTCATTAGATAATAAGAGCCTAGTTCTTGGAAGATGAAGAACCATAGCCTTTAGTTCTAGTGTTGTAGTACTGGCTTCCGTACTCAACTTGCACAATCCCAATTTATGTTGGTCACGGGTGGGGTGGGGATTGGGAAAAGGGGGTGTTGAGTCAGCACTAGGCGCAGGTTTTAAATTTCATGTGAAATCGGACCGGTTTTTATGTTTTTTACGGGTTGACCCGATTTTATGCGAGTTTGATGGGTTTTGATCGATTTTACTGGTTTTCAAGTTTTAAACCTGATTTTACACGTTTTATGCATTTTGACTTGTAAAATCGGCGATTATACGAGTCAAAACTTGTTTTTAACAACCATGCTCCACACACATGCCTTCTCAAGAGGCACAATAAAAACCCGTCGTCGCGGCGTGCCCCACAACATATTGAGTTTAAAAGCTAGACAAAAATCATATGAAAAAGGATTGAAAAAAAAATGTAATGAATATAGTAAACGTGTATCAAAGAATATATCTAAATTCAATATATGTAAGAGTTTATAATGTACTGCAAAAGCACATCAAAGAAAGTTATAAAAAAAAAAAAAGATTGATTAAGATGGATAGAAACTAAATATACTAAAGTGGTATAAGTCATGGCTACCCCTTTTTTTATTTCAAATCATGTTGCTTGCCTATGAGAGCGGCGTGTCTTTTGTTATTAGAAATAAATTGTACAAGACAACATATGCAACCTCCCTATAAAAAATAAAAAAAAAAGATCCAACCACACGGGCCTGCTAGATTGGGCCTGATCGTGGACCCAATTGAAAATAGTCTAGATAGGCTAGGCTAGATTGTTATGCCAATATTTTTTTCTTGTCCTCTTTTAATTAACAAAAACAATTTTTTAAAAAAAAAATTCAACATATTTTTCAATTATTTTCACCTATATTAAGATTAGAACCCCCTTCATCTCTAATTTTATATGGAGAGCCTATTTCAAATTATGTTTTTTCCCATAAACATCTAATTTCTAAAATGGACTTAATGGCCCTTTTTTTTCTTTATTTTATTAGGGAAAAAAAAACAAACTTAGTTGTGTGCACGTGCTAGGGCAAGTCTAATTGTGGACCCGAGTGAAAATGGGCTATAATCACCCTCCAATGTAAAACAATAGCTTTTTAAAATGTTTTTTGTTCCCGCTTGTATTGAGATTAGAACCCC